>JTDE01000927.1:155737-187163 GCA_014338405.1 Paragonimus skrjabini miyazakii
CATATTTCATCCGGTGACGTGCTCGTGGGCACCATTCACTGATCCTCGAGACATGAAATATGCTTATGTTGCTGGATTGGTGCAGCAACGGACGGTGGGAATACCACACCGCACTGATCACCACGCAGCTGAGCAGCGACGGTATCGATGTCGCATCCCTGTGACACACGGATGTACAGAAATGGTGTAAGCACAAATGGTAGAAGGCTAAGTGATACCTCTGGTTGGAAACTGCACCTCATCCAATTTGAACCAGACGATCAGATTGATATTCGTAAATGACGGAAAGTAGAAGACAAGAAGTTTATGGAATTATTGCATTACACGTTGCTATCAGTTATTGTAGATACCATTAGGACGAATCAAATAACTATAATGTCCGAAGTGGAAAAAATAAATTTTTATACATACATGTATATTCGGGAATGGTGCTCCAGTCGGAAGTTGAGATATCGGGTTGCTGGTCATACTACTTCGTCGGCAATACCAGCAAAATCATCAAAATATTTAAATAATGCAATGAAAGTTTGTAAACAAATTTTGATACAAACAGACATTAAATAAATTTGGTGCAACTACAATACATCTGTGAAAGTGTTACAGAAATTTAGGAAGGCCATTCTTTGGCCATTCCCTTCAAAGTTGCATTCAACCGATGCAATACCAGCTGAAATTGGTGCTATTTTAAAACAAGAACGAAAACCAGTAAGTTGTATCGCATGGAAGTTTAACAAATCTGGACAGAAGTATGCACAAATATACCGTGAAGTTTCAGAAGTCATGAACTACATTATAAGTATAGCGACCAATAGGTTTAATGGTATATAGATTTCAAATAAACTCAGACATTCGGGCAGGTTTACAGTACAACCCAGAAGTGGTTAGAATAGATCGGAGTTTCAGTCAAGCTGCTGAGAATCTGATAATTAGATTTGGACGGAACACAATACATATATCTGCGTTATGTGCAGTTTATTCACATTATAAGACTCTATGAACTTACGTTATCTGTCTTGTTGATCAGACATGTTGTTATTCACTTTGATTCTTCTCATTTAATCCTGCGTGTACTCGATTCACTTTGTTGGGTCGAGGATTTGCATCATTTGTTAACAAAACCATACAAGGTAACCTCAAATAGTACAATCGGGCTAGCTATTTCACAAACGATTGAATGCTTACTACCAAATGGGTTGTGCACAACTACTTAAAAATTAACATATTTCTCTCATGAACTGAGATTAGGCCTAGGTTGAGCATAGGATAACGTGGAATTTTTCCAAGAGTTTTTGCGCAGATGGTTGCCGCATGAAAGCGTGGCCTGAGTTCTAGCCCCGGCCGTGGCAAGGAAATGCATTAGAGACGAGCTCCCTGATGAGAACGAAACTCGAGTCTAATGCTTCTTTTCGAAAGGGGCCGACTGGAAATTTTCTGAGAATTCGACAGCTGCGACCACTTGTGGATGATGTTAAACTTGAAACAGACTGTAGTAGTTTGACTAAGCTTAAAACCAAACAGTGCTCTGTTTCTAAGGTGGTTTTGAAGATCATTGATGTGTCAGTTTGCTCTCAGATTTAACCCAGTCATTTGATCTAGCCGGTAAGAATCAATACCTTTTGTTCCATGGAGTGGAGTGATTTAGGTAACTCTGAAATGATCATTGCTTCAAAACAAATGGTTTAGTTTTACACATATCAGGTACCCAACCTTAATCCGAGTAATAGTGTGGAATTAATCAGCCAGGAAAGATCTTTGTCCACTAAATTGCACTCACAGTCCCCTCGTCTCGCATTCGCGCTTTCAAAACGGAATTTTCGCATATTCTGTAGCTAGATCACTAGATACTTTTTACGTGCACTTCTGCCTGATTTTAAAAACATGTCTAACGATTTTTCTGTAGATCTCCGACAACCTGTTGGGCTGAGTCACTTCCGGATTAGTTTGCTCAAGTTCTTGTGTTGCCTTTAAGGTCCGATATAATTCTACAGCTGTTTTCAGTTATCCTACAGAGTGCCGGGTTAACTATTTCTGTGACCTATTATCCACCTGACTAGATTTTATCATAAGGATGATCAACGAGTAAGCCTAGTTGGAGTTCGGAAAATCTACTTAAATATAATCAACAACGATTATCAAGGTCAGCAAACCATTTTTCGTATTTGGTTTCCAGAATTACACACGATTTTTATATTTTACTCATTGACACTATTTCCTCTACAATAATATTTCGAATTATACAGTCTGTGGATTACACATTTCCAGAAATCACACAGGCTTTATTATGTTTTACGAACTCTGCGGTGTGGTTTTTTTGAGTGTGTTCTGGTCACTTTCTTCAAAGGTCCAAGATAACTTTTGAGGGAAAAATTTGGAAAGGGACACAATCAAAAATCCGGAATGAGCCTAACTAACCTGTGCTCTCATATGTCCTTTGTTGCCTACCGAGATCACCTATGGTTGGTTGAAAACTTTTACTGTAGGCAATATCAGGGATGAAGTTGCATGTCGTGAAAGCCATTCATAACTTGTTAAAAATAGCGCATGCTATATGAACGGTAACTGAAACAATTACGACCTTTTTTCCACGAATATGCTACCATCTCTCCATGGGTTGCATATATTTCAGTTTCTGACAGTCAGTGACGACCAGGTATATCAACCGTTCTCGATTTAGCATGTGTCATAATGCTTCGGGGGTAATCCGTGTATGAACAGTAATCTACAGTTAGCAGCAGGCAAGTTTTATGTGGATAATTATAGTCACTTGCTTACGTCAACTGTCGTACAGTTCCCGGAGCTGGTTACCCAGTGAATGAATCAACCTTACTGCGCACCTCGAATAAGTTATTTAGGATTTTAAGGTAAAGGTGAGCGTTGATTTGAAGGATGGTGTGGGTAGAATGTTTAGCAAACACCCTGGATCCGGTTCCACGGGTTTTCTTTGTAAACTTGAAATACCAGGGTTGAATTAATGGTTATACTTGAACTATTTGTTATTCATAACTTAAGTGATCACCGCATCTACTAGCAAATATGCAAAGGCTCACTGAACCCGGGTCTTGATCTATAACGTCTGACGCCCACTCGTCGCGATATTACATTTAGCCGTGGCAGATGATCTGATTGGGCGAGCACTTTGGCGAACATAAGGGTCTCTCCTATTGGTTGATTAAAGGTTAATTGAAGGTTAAAACGAACACGCCACATCCACTGTTGCCAACTGTGCCACACGTGTAGCACATCCGGAGCGTTTCACGTTTGAAGTGTACATGTGGGTACGCGTTAGTGATGACCTGAATTTTATGGATGAATACGATCCGTTTGTGGCGTTTGTGTTGACCAACATTTCCAGAAGTGTTAAATCAGACGAACCGCAAAGCATTGACCGGTTCACTTGTCTTGACGATTTTTATTGTCAGTCGTTCCACTTGTCACTTTTTCGAAGTATTTGCATCGGATGGGTTGGTCTGGGATTGTCGGTATTTTGCATTGTGGCGAATCTGCTTGTCATTTCAGTTATGGGGACACGTATTTTGCGCTCAACGTGCAACATCTACTTGACATCTGTACTGCTAGCTGATACTCTGCGCATCCTCCTATACGCACTGATTCATGTGGTGAGTGCAATACCGATAGGCCTCTCGGAACAACGGATGGTTTACCAAAAAGTGGTGGTCTACTATATTCCATCTTTACACGGAATTTTGAGTACAGTGGAAACTTTAATAACCTTCAGCTTGATTGGTGGAATTGGTGTGCTGTTTACGTCATATCGTCATCACACTTGTCGGCCATCAAATGCTAGCTTGTTCAATTCCGGGTCTCTCTCCATACGAACTTCTAGGCTTGCTCGGGAGCCAAGTCTATTACATCATCCTAGACGTACGGTGTTCATCGCTATTTTCATACTGTCGTTACTGTGCAATGGACCAACTCTAATCAAATATAAACTGGTCGAAGTCGAGAATACATACCGCGTGAAGAATGCGATTATTAGACTAACTTCTGCTTATGTAAACAATATGACCGTGTACATGTTATTTTCGTTGGTTATTGATCTCCTTTGCAACGCTACACTGGCAGGTTTTATATTATTTTTGGCATGTTATTATCGCAACACTAACGGTTCACAGAGTATAACAACTTCCAGTTCCGTAGTACAGCAAGACGTATTTGAGGATATTGTTGTTGACCGTCGCCAAATGGAACGGGCAATGTTGCTCTACATTGGCGGTTTTTGGTTGCTACCCTGTGTGTCGAGAATTGCCCAGACGATGATTATTTTTTGCACATTCTTTGCCAACTCTTCATTGGATGTCACTACTTTGGACGACAATAGTTCGTTTCTTCCGTACTTTATGGCCATCAAAGAGTTTCTTGATATCTATTGCGCTCCCATGCGAACGGTCGCGTGCTTAGTCACTGGGACTTATGTTCGACGTTTAGTAAAGAATTTATGCATCTTTTGGTTATTTCCAGCGCAATCAAAGCTGCGAAATTCCTTAAAAGAACGTGTTCAATCTCGATTAACTACAAATGAACTGGATATGTCGATCATCCAACCATCGAAAGTATTTAGACCGTCCGCAAGCGCCTCCCTTCTTCCACTGATGCTGGAATCTAAGACATTTGCAGTAATAAACCAGAAACGAAGAATGTCTGCCCAAATGTGATTGATTCACCTAGAATAAAACCCACAGTTGGCCATGTGATAATATATTTTTTGCTTGTCTACGACCTTGCAGGTAACGTTACGTAGTGTTCATCGATGCGTATCTTTGGATTTTTTGCTATGGTAATTGTACCCGGCGGAAATGTAACAAAGCATTCATGAAAATATGTTAAGTGACAAAGTTCTCAAACTCTTACTATACATCAATGAACGTGTTAATAAACTTACTATGAATACTCCAAAATAATCGACTAATCGCTGCATATTTGTACTAAATATCTCGTACTTTTGATAGAATTTATCACTCCCCACATTATAATGCAATATTTGTTCATTGAAATTGTTTTCTTTTCAGATCATTTCTTGTGCACAGTACGAAAATGATAACTTTGAAGCTGGTGAAATGATAAATGCACGAAATATTGACAATTTATCGATTTGCAAATTGTACGGATCGTTTGCCTGTGGGCTGCTCACCTTATACAAGATGTGGGTCTACAGTATTTCAACATGATACATAAAACGATTCACTTTCCTATTGTGTAACCATATGAACATGGTTTGATAGACAAGTGATTTACAAGTTTGAGACTCACCTAGACTGTTACCCGTAAGTCTTTTCACTTTAGGTAAACCCCGGTTTCAATTCTTCTATATCGGGATTTAAAACTCTATCTCATCGGCAGTGGCACGAAAAAACATGGGTCGCAGATTAACTCCGTCGGTTGGCTGACTAACCATCATCCTCTAGTTTGCACCGACCGAGACGAACTAAGCTGGAGGGCTCACTGATAAAGATGGACTAGAGTATTCTCCTTCCAACAAAAATCACCTTCCCTGGAGCGCAGATATGTCTTCAGCGGATGGGTTTTATTCTGGGGACATTTTTATTCCATGGAATCCGATTTGTGTGGGTGCGGTACAGTCAGCAAGACAATTGTATATTGCTAGAAATGTCCAAGTGGGCAGGCTCATGATTACTGCCTAGGTTTTAGTGTTTTAAGCGTAAAACGAAGTCTGCGAAAGGAAGTATACTATCAATTAATCGTTGTTTACGGCTTACTGAAATGACTGGACAATTTTTACACAGGCGTAAACCAAAACACTATCTACTGGTGCTTTAAAGCAAAAGAGCAAAAAACGGCCGTTTCGGCGCGGAGTAAGTAGGCATGCAAAAAGACGACTGCACGTGTTTACCTTCCGCTTTCTCGTGCAAACCCTGCGACAGGAGCACATGGGCATCGCATCTTTTTAGCTAGATCTGCCTCGGTAGCAAGTCATAAACAAGCAGCAAACTGAAGTACTTTTAAATGGTTTTTTTGCGTAAATGTGAAGTAGCCATGAAGAAAGTGTATGGCGATTTTGAGCTGTTATGCTGCGTTGATTCAGTGCTGGTTGGCCACGCAGAAATCAACTGGTTTTAGGTGGGAATTATGGATGATCACATGGTCGATATAGCAGTTGTCTGACCTCGTTTACTGTTTCCTGGATCGGAGCTATTTTTCACGTGGTCAGGCTTAGAATGCCTTATCGCCCATTTTGTATTACTACTGTCCATGTCACACCAGGAGGATGCGAACTGGGCGAGTTGGTTTCAATTTTCACGTAGATGCGGCTGAAACTAATGGGGTTGTTAAAAGAAATCTATGAGTTATGTTGTGTGTCTGATGGTGCAGTAAATGACATCGTGCAACCAAAGCGATGGAGACAACCAGAGGTCTTTTCAACACGGAACAACTGACGACTATTGCAGGTAGCTTCTGATGAAACAAGAATAGCTTCAGAGCTCACACTGACAGTCAGACTCGGTAAACTTCATGGGTGAAGTATAGGAAGATGAAAAAAGACACCTGTCTGAATCAGCGACAGACATCGTCATCATCGTATTTCTTGAACTCATCATTCGTGTTTCGTTTGCTTGATTGGTGTGGAAAAAACTAACCGGAATGAGTTTGATGTTGAGTAATGCTATTGGCACGACCTTGATTTGCTAACGATAGACGTTCGTCTAAAGTATGGTAGGGACTTCCAGTTTTTAGCCATATTAACTGATAATAAAGATGTTATCTGTGTATATTCAGATTATCGATCATTGTCTGATTACACTTCACTTCTTTGAGTTGACGAGGGACGGCGAATTTCCAGCATGACAGCGTTTCAATTTGTACGTTATATACTATTGAGACGTGTCTATTTCCGCCAGAAATAAAAGTTATGAAGCAACCGGTGTGTTGTTCCGATTTCAATTAGAAAAAGACCAGAGGTTCTTATTATCTGGTTAGGTATACAAGGAAGCAAAAACATGCTGCTAGTTAGCCGAATTCTGAGCTGGTTTGAGACGAGCTAGCAAACGCTTGAGCTTTAACAAAGTTATTTTTCATCTGACCTATGTTCAAGCGACGTATCGAAGCGTTTTAAACGAAGCAACACAATTACGTCAGGTCAAAATTTTACAAGTAACCATAAAGAGAATAAACATATTTGTTCATAGATTTTTTGACAAATTCTTGTACAATTTGTTTTTCTTGGAAATTATTCAAGTAAAATTGAACACAACCTCCTAATAACATTTGTTCGTTCATTGGAAGGAATGACTTGCGTTGACGTGCTAATAGGAAGATTTCTAAACAACTGAGTGATCCTTAGTTTTGTCGTAGGATGTGTTATCATCGGATGTTTAAGATCAATTACGAAGGCTTGTCATGATAAATATTAAATCGTCCCGAATAGATTCACCTTTACAACTGAGTTTTGCATAACGTTTGAATCCAGTAACGCCAACTGGGACGGTCTGATAAGCAGAATGATCTTGAGATTCACGAAATCATCAAACGGCAGGCAGAAACTGGGTTTTATATGGCACAAAACAAAATAGACAAAATCCTACTTAAGGACATTATACTGTTCACTTGGTTCGAAAAACAAAGTAATGTTGCACTATACCCATTTCCATGTCACAGACTAGGTTCCTGCGTCATGTCCAGATTAGATTTCCACTTGCCAGAGCAACGTTCACGCGTTACTCATAAATTTTTACGTATGCTTAATGAACCATCAAGTTGTCACTGTAAGCAAGAAAGGCTTAATCCGAAAGCTGTTTCCTCTTGGTTGAACTAAGTACATTCCAGCCCCCTAAAAGTTCAGTCCGCATACTTCTGGAGGGGTTTTCTTCAAAAACTTTGCACCCCGTATACGTGTTTCTTGGGAGAGTGTTTTCTAGGTATTGGGACTACTGCATCATATAATTGTGGGTTTGAAAATTCGTTTCCCTTGACTGGACTTGTTGTTTTGGAATCATTTAGTCCATATGTCCATAACTTACATTGGCAATCGGTTCTAATGATTGGGTAAGCGTCTACATGGTGTGCAGTGGCAGGTGTACTTCTATTGCAGATCCAGGCATATTACACAAACTACCAGTGCTCGTTTTAAAATCAACGAGAAAATAAGCAGGCTATAAACTGTTGGTGACCATATACGTATCCTCAAGCCACATCAACCTGCTGGCAATGATCCTTGGGAGGTTGCAAATTACGTGTTAGATGAAGTGTAGAAACCTACGATAGATGAATTCCTACGTACATCGACTTTTGAAATGTCCAGTTTGTAGCTACTACTCTCCACGAGCGCCTTGTTTAGATGGAGCACTAATCCTGGTGACCATTTTAACTCCTATTGTGCCAGCACCCCCTTTTATCACAATAGTGTTGTGCGCTCGTTCCTCGGAGCCTGCAAGCTACGAAATGAACAGGTCCTCAAAGCGGGTAAATATAAACCAACGGCATCAAATGGACATAACCAAATGAGTACATTGACCTCAATACGTCGGTAGCTTGCAGATTCAGTTGGTCCAGATTTTGAGACATTCAAAGTTTCAGATCGAACATCTTATTTCTAGTATTGGGAATTGTACGCTTTCCGTCGGGTAGTAGTGCGAACACAGGATAGAATGACAAGATAAACGTTGGCCTCCAGAAACGGGCGGTCTGCCTATAGACGCGTGATTAGGCCTGTAGTGACTTATCCACAAACTTGTGCTCCAGATACACCGTTTAACAGGCTAATCCAACCGGACCCGTGACTTGATCACGTGGTCATCGCAAATCAATGCTCATCGAAGATATCTTTAGCTTTATCGCTTAGAATTAGATTTCCTGTTAATGACATAACGAAATTGTGAGGATTGCATTTAAGAATGCCATTATTATTATGTTGTTGTAAGTATGCTTTTCTTAGCCACTCCTCTATGAACATTTACTTCCGTGGTTTCGGTCTGAGTTAAGATTTACACACGCGCTTGGGTGAAATCGCGGATTTTCGGAATTCTTGTTCGTTTAACTCGCAGTGGGCTTTGAAGCATTATTAACAGAAACATTGAATTATCTATAAGAAGTGTGGCAGTTATGATAATTCAAAAAAGATTCATTTCCGAAAAATCTGAGCTTCGGCCGGATTCGAACCATCAACCGAAACAGCATGCCCAAATGCAATAAGCGCTGTATTAAACATATCGAATCTGCCACACTGCTTACAAATAATACACTTTCAATGCTCGGCAATGGCGTTCGTAGATTTCAGTTTTGAACTATTGGAAAATCCCGTTTGGATAATCAGTCCGCTGTATCGTTTGAGGAATTCTATACGAAAGTGGGCTTGGCGGGTAACTGAATACAAATATGAAATTTCTGAGCTCCCGGTATGGCTTCTTAGCTCAACTAGTAAAGCGGTCGCCGCGTATAGACATTCTGTTTCTGTTGATGGTTCGAATCCATCTGAATTGAGTTCCTTTAATAAAACATAGGAGTCGTCAGCAATTTAAGATTAGAACTGGCTAGCAATACTTTGGAACCCCGTGCAGTTGAATAACTAAACACTTCACATCAACCTTGTACGCAGTTCCTCTAACAATACTACTGTAAACAGACCAAGATTGCTGTTAGGTTGATGTATTAAATCAGCTGAATTCAGTGACAGAGCACTAATTCTAGAAGCCAGAAATTCGAACAGAGTAACCAGATTCTCTCGAGCAGTATCATGCGCGGCATCTTTCACTCCATTATAAAAGAACCAACACCGCGATCAAGTTCTGCAGAGATTGGTGTATTCAGAGATGACATAACTGATAAAAATCTACTCGATTCACCGCTTATCCAAACCCTAACACAATAGGAGATCTAACAAGGGACCAATCCGAACGTCGCATTGAAGGTATTACATCATGATTAAACGAACAATCTCAATGTTACGCCCCCGTTATTCGCTAATTTCTCTCTTCTGTATTGCACCAAGTAATGTACAGTTTGTGACTTTGTATGTGCCAATACGATCGGCCAGTAAGAGGCTGTGACTTCGTTAATACTGTTGTATATTCACAAATTCGGCTTCTTGTCTCATGAAGACCAACTGTTTACTGCAACCAGTACGTGGTCTTCTACACTTTACTTGCGTGGGAGGTTTCCAATCCAGCACGATTTCTAAGACTATTCGAAGTCCCTAATTCCGAGTATTGTAATAACTCTGTTCAGCAAACGCACAAAGGTTCTAGAAACAACATTTTACTGAGGATGTCCTGGTGTTTTATAATAGACAGCTTCGTTTGTTAGTAGTATGGTACGTACACTCGGGAACTAAAGGGCAGATCTTAGCGCCAGGAAGACGAAAGATCAGAAGCGACTACTGGAATAGTGCGTACGTACTATGAGGGACGTGTCACTAGGGTGAATGACAGTGTATTATTGCTCAGTGTGTGTGATCACACATGAGTGTACGCGTTTGTGCTGCTACGTTTTAACATAACCTATACGAGATTTCATAAAATAAACAACTTCATAGAACAGGCTTCTTTTGCGGTCACAACATTGGTACCATTAGGAAATACCGATTCTCAGTACTTTGAATCAAATGGAAACTTTCGTAACAGTGAAATGATTCGCATTGTTAATAACTAACGCTTGAATTTCGCCATCTGAACCAAAAGACCTCATGAAAGCTCGAATCATAAAAATGATATCGTCGCTTATTCTGAAACAACCTCCGACTAACAGTTACATAAATCAATAGTTGCAATTGTTCAGCGCCTTCCAATAAATCAATCATAATAATCTGCACGTGGGCGTTCGTAACCATTATACCAGTACTACTGAATTCTATTACGATAGTACATGAATAAAATAGGAACATTATACAGATAAATAAATAAAGATAGATATAGACAAATGTAAATACTATATAGATATCAATTTACGTTCAGTTTATGCATCCATAAATGCACGGATATATCAGTTAGAAAATAACGGTAAATATGACTACTAAGTGATTGAAAAACACAGAACAATAAATTTTCAAACTCTATCCGATGACATCGGTGTTTTATTTAAGTCAACAACACAGGCTTAAGAAGAATATCAAACCGCTTGAGTAGGTAAATTTTCACATACCTCCAAGCTCTCATTCGAAAGATAGCTTTTTTTTACCCTGAACACTTTCGCGATAACTCGTCATAGATTACCCAAACGCCTCTAAACCAAATGGACTCGGTCTTTCTAACAAGTTCTATGGGAATGTTTTTGATCAACGTCGACAATGACTGTACCACAGGTGGCCTGGACTCAGCGCACGGACACACAAATAAGACACCACTCAGAGTTACTAGCCACTAACGAGAGTCAGTACCTACATCAAGTGAGCACTAGGGATTCTCTTGGCTACAATATCCATCTAGTCATGGTTATGTTATTCGTTTGTTATTGATTCTGGTAGAACAGCTAGAGGCACTCGGTCCACAGATTAATTTGCACCCACGCAATGCCTCTGGTACCCGATGGATTAATAGTTTTATCAAAAAATCAGCGTTGTTGTATATAACACACAAGTTTATCGAGCCTTCTTTACGATTCAGTCTTCCAGGCTTTAATTAAGCAATGGCTATCTGAAAAACCCAAAATCGTTGGGGCTTATTCCAGAGTACGCAGTTGGTATAAATCGAAAATCCGTCGCAACCACGTCCAACCGCAATCCGAAGTGCTAGAATTGACGCAGTAAAACAAAAAAATATTTTCTTCAGGTGGGAAACTGGAGCTGGCCGCCGCGGAGGCACCGGTCGCCGACTGTCGGAAGGCAATACGACGATGTAAGAGCGCTCGATTCGGCATCGAAGATGATGCTCTTGTTTAGGCTGTGCTATTACAACCAGTATTCAGAACAACGTATACTGACGGATCACATCTTGGAGGGAATGCAACCAACAGTCCTGTGTCAGTCCACGATTGCTCTCATTGCATGTCCGAAAACGTTGGTTGAATTGGCTGATGAGGCTCGAAAATTGCTGACGAAAAACGCCCTGATAGTCGGGGATGAAGACAAACGAACCGAACGAACGAGGTGTCCTTTGCAGCATGGTGTAAATGTTGATTCAGAAAGTGGTGGTTTGAATGTGATGAAGACGGAGCAGAACCGTGGCAACATGTGCTACAATTACGAGATATTTTATCCACTTGGCAAAAAAAGACGTGTTTAACTGAACGATTCATTGTTTGTTTTCGTTCAAGAAAGGCAACTCGGTGATGAATGTGATCGATAGTACGATAGTTCATCCCAGGTTAGAAATTAAAGGTAGCTGGGAATTTTGCTTGATTGATACTGGGATGGCGATTTCACTGATGGAGCCAAAGCCAAAGAAGATCGTTTAGTAGTGTGCAGTGATCGTTCGAGCAGTCATTAGATTTACTCTTGAAGTTAATTACCTGGCAGAATATGATATCCGAATCGGTGGTCACGTAATTAAACAACTTTTCCCTATTTATTTTGACGCACGTCAAATTACATTGGGAGCAGATTTGCTTGGCGATGTTGAAGCCATGATTGATTTAGGAAAAATGATAGACTCGTTATGAAGTATGATGTGGTTCCACTAGTGAGATAGCACACTCCGCATCTTGGACAAATTAAAGCGAACGCATTCAGATCAATTTCACTCTATGATAACCCGTTACCGAATGAAGTAATACTGAAGTTTCAAGAATTCTTTACTACAGATCATGATCTGTACGGCTACTGTGATTGGATTGAACCTGAGGGCCCTATCGAGCGGAAGCGGTTTTGACGATTCGGTCGCAGAAGAATTCCAATACACCTGCAGCCGGAATTTGAACGATAAGCAAAAGATGTGCTAAAAGAAGCAATTATAGAGGAAGCATATAACCTGTTCAGTTCTTCCGTCTTGTTGACGAGGAGGCCCAAGAGTTAATTTCGGTTTTGTGTCAAATTCAGAGAGTTCAACGAGATTACAGCCAACTAAGTCGCGGCCGTCTTAGCGGAAGCAGAGATGTTTGACAGGCTACAGAACGCCAGCACATTCACCGTGTAGTACTTGCAGTCTGGATAATGGCAGATTCTAGTCACGCATTCGGATTGAGATAAAACTACTTTCACGGTGGGAGTAAAACAGTATCGCTTCAAAGGCATGCTGTTTGGACTGTCAAGGAGCTTCTTTTACACTCAGACCACTGATGTTCAGGGTGCTAAACGAATCAAACAACGCTGCTATCTATGGAAACGATATCGTCATCTACAGCGCGAATGAGATAACATATAGTACATGTTTCAGCTGTGTTGCAGCAGACTGAGCGAGCCGGTCTACAGATCAGTAGTCCAAAGTCGCAACTGACGAAACGAACTGTGGTATTAGCCAGTCACAGCGGGGGTCAGAGCAAGATTCACCTACTGACCAAGAAACTGCTGACGATCAAAGCTATTCCGATGCAAAACATCGAAGAAGACATTGCGATAGTTTCTAGGTCACGTTGGGTTCTACAGGCGCTTCATCGGAAACTTCAATGACCTAGAAATCCCCTTATACGAAATAATGAAGAAGAATGATCAGTTTCAGGGTCAAAAAAAAGCCATTCAAGCTTTAGTCAAAATCCACTGATTGATGAAAGAAGGACAACTGACCTTGAAAGTACCGGTGACTAGAAAGAGCTTCACTGTCTCGACGGATGAGAGTGATGTAGGAATCGTAGCTGTGCTGAAGCAAAGAGGCGGTATTGTTGAGTGTGTCATTCGGAACTAACTCCTGCCCAACGAAACTATTCACGGCAGAAAAGGGATGTTTGGCAATGGTGTGGTCCTTAGAAAATCGGAGGTCGTATTTTCTTCGTCGACGTTTTCATGCAGAGACCGACCGCAAGCCGTTGGAATTGATTGAATCAGCGAATGACCCCCAAGGAAAGCCGGTTTGTTGTGCGTTACTAATACACAAGTATGAGTTTACAATTCCTCATGTATCTGGAAAACAATTGTACATCTTATTTACCTTCCTGAGCGCAACATCAAAAGGAGATCCGAAAGGACGTCACTGAAGTTGGCAGTACTGGACTGAAGAACCTTCTCAGAAATTTACAAGCAGTGTAGTAAAATTATACGACTCGTTGAGTGCCAAGTTATCTTCTGTCGGGATGAAAACCGCCAGAAGACCGGGACGATCCGGTGATGAAAGCTTTCAGATTGCGTTGGCCATACTTGCGATTAAATATTGTTGGAATTTTGATATGCCGACTGCGGAAAAGAATAAGTGTACCGCTAATACCAGCTGGAGTGAGTGTGACACTTCAGAAGGAATGTCATTAGTTGGCTCATATGAAATGTCATCGAACTTACGAAATGCTGAAACAAAGGGCCCACTTGCGGAGAATGGGGGATGATGCTAACAATTATTTCCCGACGTGCCAACAACACCATATCATTTTTAATCAAACAGAGTGACGGAAAGAAACGATCGCACAATCGAAAAGTGACTGGCGACGAAGGAAGGAAGACGGGGGAAATTTTGTCATTGATTCCCTTGGCCCACCGCTCTTCTTTACAGGAAACAACTGAGAAGTCGCCGTTCGAGCTAACGTATTGACGCGTATCATGTTTGGCAGCTAATCAGGAAATCGACTTATGGGCAGACCTATGGATGAGGGCGCGCTAGTTAGTAGAAGCTCGGAGGGTAACCAGCGATAACCCGACAAGTGCACAAGAGGTTGTCAAGGCGCAGTTAACTGCAGTCATTCGTGTTTGAACCTGGTTCGGAGGTTAAGTACAGAAATCAGCGGGGGGCCCGGGCGCAACGTAACCCAGATCTAGGAAGTTCCTGCCAAAGTGGAGGGGATCGTAAGCAGTAATGGAATGTCACGGCCCAGTATATTTCATTAAGACAAAGGGGAATCGGCAATGAGTTCACGGATGTCAATTTTGTAAATGGTATGAAGCCTCGATCAAAACAGAATGCATGTCAGGTGTATCAGCATCACCTAGGCCGGTATGCAGATTAATGAGAGAACAAAGAGAGCCGGAACGATTTTTGCTACGGCTGAAGCAATCTATCCGGGAGGTGTGTTGTAAAGCTGAACAACCATACCATACTACTTATCAGTAGCTAGGCGGAAACATGTAATTGGCTGTTGAAATAACTGAAGAGATTACGAGGATGAAACATTGGAGTACGCTCCGGTAAGGATTGGCGTTTCCCATAAATGAACTTGAAATTATCGACTGTGGTCTTTCGAAATGAGTG
Source organism: Paragonimus skrjabini miyazakii (assembly GCA_014338405.1). Taxonomy (NCBI): domain Eukaryota; kingdom Metazoa; phylum Platyhelminthes; class Trematoda; order Plagiorchiida; family Troglotrematidae; genus Paragonimus; species Paragonimus skrjabini miyazakii. The sequence continues at coordinate 170,968 of JTDE01000927.1, forward strand.
TTACGCGGAAATTGGTGTTTCGTTAGAGGTGGTATTGAAACATATATCCCATGTGTTGATCTGCATAAACAATCTTCGAGTCATCTGTACTATTGGCTCAGAACACCGGCAATCTTCTTTTGGTACACCAGACGGACTTTCTGGCAAATCTGTCTTACGTGATTAATGTTTATTGTTATGGGCAACTTTACAACTATCAGGGAACACAATCATAACTCAGATGTCATCTCGTTTTATCTTGCAGAACGTGTTTTAGAAGAAATCCAGTGACGAAAGATCAAGACTTTGGCTGCATTCGAATCAATGACGGTAGTAACATGCTCAAACGCAGCAAGCGCACTATCGACCTGGCTACAAAGTCAGAATGTTCGATTTAGTGCCCGATAGTCCGGTTTTACAACAATTGGGGCATACGGTATGTAAAGCAATCTTTACTGCTGAGTAATCTTCTTTTTATTGAACATTATAAATAAATCAGTTACATAATCAGTCTTGGAAGGGATACGGTAACATACAAGCTGGCCGTCTTTGCTCGGGTTGTCCGTTACGCCTGCGGACCAAGTTTGGGGTCACGTGGAGACACTAGGGGACAGCGTTCTTCCGAAGTAGGGGGTTCCAGCAACTGTCCTGTACAAGGAAACAACACAAACAAGCATGCGCCAAAGGCCCAGTAAGCCATGCGCACGACTTGCTCAAACGAAAGCTAAAACGACGCCGACAACACGGCAACACGCCCCGTTACACAATTCAAATTCAACCCGTGCGCGCCTGCTGGTTTCGACCGCAAGTTACAATACAACTTTTGCACGTAAAGCTAGCTGTGACTTCTCCTGTCCTTCACCGAAATCTGTGAATGTGCCCCACGGTTTTACCCTTTGGCCTTTATCATTTTTAGTGTACATATGCGACTTTCCGGAATAAAACTAAGGTGAGGTTCTATTTTTGTGTGGACTAAATTAAAATTTGGAAGTACGTTGATTCGACTATCCTTCACGTTGATCTTGTTGCTATCAGACAGCTGTCCCAAGCATACTATCCTTCTCTTACTGGTTTCAAAAGTGTGTGCATATACTTGCAGGGATTCTGAAAGTATGCATACAAGGCATGAAGCTTACAAAATTACGATTGTTGTCGATGTTGATCTAAAATAAATAACACCTGGGAGTCTAGGTATCGTCATACGCGTCTTTATTCAGTCATCAGTAAAGAGCGGTTTACAATAGCTGTGAATTACATATCACATTGAAGCAGACATTTTCTTGACTAGACAGAAAGATTTTCGAACTGTTGGCTTGGATAAGCTGAGCAGATAGTGTTAATTACTTTTAAAAGTAACATAAGTGAGTTGCAATGCGTTGAATGAGCTGTGACGCAAAGAGTATTTAGAATTCGGAATGAGGCGTACTAATCTCATTTTGAAATATACTTAGTTGCGAAGAACTCCGAGGAGATTCAACTCTCAGTTTCACCGAAGGTTTTAACGAAGCTGTTTTCGTTTCGTCTTATGGGTCAGCAGAAAGAAATTAAAACCTCGGTCGTGACACTATTGACAAATTTTTACATAAGCAAAATTCAAACCAAGCATTTTCCTTGAAAACATGAATGAAACTTCTCTCTGAATCGGAAAGCCTTGATCAAACGCACACGACGACCAATTCATGTTTTTCTTTCGTAGGATTTTGATCCTTGAGTATAGGCTACTATCACTCACTGTTAATGCCAATTTTCGGATAAAATGTAGGGACATTTTTAGACAAGTGTTTATTCAGTCGAAAAGACTGCTAAGCAATGTATTCCTCGTTGTGCCTGTATTAAAAAATTCATTCCCATAAGTTTGAAAGTGGAATTCAGAAGAGCAGTTCTACACCTGTTTTCTACACAACTGCCGTATCGACAAACTGAGGCATGGTTACATCGGATAAGAGTTAAACCGACCCGAGCAATCCGGGCTCGTAACCTCACATCAGTTTACCATTTAATAAAGTATTCACAACATGACGTTGAATGTCCAATACAAGCCCATGTTTTCGATCCATTTTAGTAGATTAAAATGAAGTAAGGAAATTCAACTATGAGATGCGTTGAACGCAAAAATGAAAATTTAATGCTTGGGCGTGATAATTTGAACTCCCAGGACAGCCACTTGTAGAGGACAACGCGCTAAAGCCATTAACAATCATGATTCTTGTAATTGCCTCGATGCCAAAAGTCCAGCAACTGGCAATCGTAAGAGTCCTCTGTAACTTAACAAATTGGAGAACGTAATGTGCTTGTTGCTGCACAGTTTCCAGTTCAAATTGAGTGGGTCGTATCCACAGCTCCTAGTCTTTTGTTTCTAGCGTAATTAAATTAGCTTCAGGCTAGATTGTGTTCACCACCAGCCCGTATCCCGAAGATAGCCGATGCCATTGTATGGGAAAATCTACTCGTCCGCAAAATTTGTCTTTATTGCTTAGATTTCTATTGGGATTTCGAATTTAGCGATGGACGACTTCCAATTTTCCGAAAAAATTCTCGAATTTTCAGTATTACCTTTATCTTTCCTTCTGGTTTGCACCTATTCTTGTATTCTTACTCCTAATTGACCCGTTTGTATTCTCGTCTTCTAATTGACCGGATGTATTCCGGCTTAGTTTTATTTTTCGACTGACCACCAAAGTGTAGTTTGTTCGGAGTTCATCTTTTTTTGTGTCTTTTTGCGTTAGAGTTAAATTGAATCAGGGCATCTTCACGGCTATCGCTGAAGTCTCTCACTGATTTCTTCAGCACACATGTCTGGATAGGTCGTGCATGTGAGGCACTATGATCGCTTGTTCATTTTGCTATCTGTGAGGGTAGGAACAACTACAAAAGTTCGTCTTGCTCTTTCTTGCAACTACGGTGTTTGTTTGCAAAAAGTGCATGTATCTTAAAGATGGATAAATGACGAACATTATATAACAGTATTGTTGATTATAATTTTCAACCTATAGCTACCGAAGAAACGTGCTTTGTTCTTCAACTGGTTACCCTAATTCTATTTACTCCACATTTTCTCAAGTTCTGCAATCTTTTATTCAAATGGAAAAGCAATTTCACACAACGATTTTTGCTTTTCATCTCCTTCCGTTTTTTTTCTAGTTAGTCTCATGACAGTTCGTGGCATAAATATGGCCTTTCTCTTCAGGTGGTCTGTAGAAGGATTCCAGTGGAATTTTATTTCAATCTTCGAATGAACAAGGTTATCCAACATCCCTAACTAACCTCTTTGACAGCCAACAAAATTCGTGACCAGATAGAACTCAGCAGCTCCTGCCGAATAACTGACGTTATCATAGCCGAAATAACAGTCATGTCGATCACAATATGTTGTTGGTGAACCATCAATGCACTACTTAATGTTAAGGAATATTCTAACTATGTTCAGCTGTTTCAGTTTCAAGCTACCGTTGTTCGTAAAAACACCAACACTTCAACGATTAACTGTATCAACTAATCCTCTCCAAGCATAATGATAACTGACAACTTTATTGTTCCGCTAACAGTGTACTGTGTTCTGTTCTCCTAAGTTCTCTATCAATCAAGACAACAACATCTGACAGAGGGTTGTAATGGCAAGTCAAACTAGTGCAACTCGGTTACAACTACCCACCAGTTAATAGTTCATTGATTGTAAAATCACATGTAGAACAAGTTGAGCAATTCCGATAGATGAAAACAAAATATTCATCTGGAATTTCATCTTGTAAACGAGATGGTACAGATAAAACACATCAGGACGATTAAAATTCTGAAAAACGAAGTCGTTCTGTGGTTCGACCTTGGAAAGCCATGGCACGCATCAGATGAGAACAACATTACATACCAAACGTTAACACTAATATCTTGATACGCTCTTTTAGCTGGCCAGTAAAGAGGTGCCAGATATCACATCACACCAACCAATGAACCTTAGGTGTTTTTTCTTTGATAGATTATTTTCAAATGTACACTGAACTGTTGGATTGAAGCTGAAGGATTCTGATCCAACAATAAATGTAAATCATGCGTCAGTGAACAAAACAATGTGATCTAAATCACATAGGAAAAGCAGTGAACGATCTTATTACAAATTGTCCACTGTGTTCCAATTTCGAAACCATTCTCTTTACTGTTACTATACCACACCCTTATTTGAAGGATCACGGAACCAGCAGAAGAATGAAGGTGAGTATCATACTCACAGTGAAAATGATCTCATATTAAGTATTTAACTATAACCAACTATTTCGCGGGCAATACATTTTGAATGATCTGTTTGCTATTCGTTTTCGAAGACAATGCGGGTAGTTTTAGTTGAGCATTCTATACCCGCATAAATCGCGTCTTAACTGCGATCAAAACTGGCTAGCATTTGAAAGCATGTATGAACAGGAATCAGTTCGCTGTGTAAAGTATTGTGCATGCGAGGTGTAAACCGCCTGTAAAAGCACATACAAATCAATGATGCACGTGGACAGAAATATTGGCATAACATGACAGGCGAACATCTGTAAATAGTCGTTCATAATATTTGTTGAAATTTATTCATCTGGCTAACACCGACACGTGCACAACTTCTTGTATGACAGGTGGGGCAGTAAGACCTCGTTACTCGGACCCCCTGCAATTAAGCTGATCGGATTAGCCATATCGCTTAACCTAACCAGCTCAAACCCCTTCCATGATTGACTGAGGTTATGACGGAGAAATAATATGGATTACTATTCGTGTGCAGAATCTAATCAGCCCCAGACAATACATCTGTATTATCGCATAACCGCATTGTCTGGTTTAGACGTGATGGAAACACTTTTCAAACGAAAATGAATAGACTAATCGAACATGAATGAAACGTACTGAGTTGGTGTTTTTCTACGCACTGAAGTACTAACTTAACTATAGGAAAGTTTAACAACAGGCATTTAGACGTACGGTCTGTTACTTGAGGAAGGCGACTCATAAGCAGTTAGTTTACGAATCCGATCCAATCTCTCCTCTTCTGTACCTTTCAACATTAGAAGTTTTTTGTCTTTTCTTATGGTTGTACGACAATGAACCGTCAGTGTTAGTCACCCATGGACTGGTGTCGACAACGGTGGGATACAACGGTTTCGGGGAGGAAATGTTTTAATGAGTATTCTAACAATGACGGGGAGTAACGTAATGTTTAGATGAGATGTGATGCCGGTTTGATTCCTGAATCGGAACAGATCTATCTGATGGCTCCGAGCAAGAACAAAATCACTCAGGGTGTGTCGGTTTACAGATTAGCAGTATAAAGCATTATAATCACCCGTGCGGCCGTAACCAGTACAAACTGGCAATCCGAAGTGGACTGCATCCATCCGTTCTGACGGAATATAAGACAAGGACGTTCGATCAATTGTATACACATACAAGCCAAAAGTTGACAATTATAACTACAGTTATCGGTAACTCCACGTTTTTTTCTTCCAAATGAGGATGAGGAATCAAGTGTGAAAATGTTACTTATACGGAATGGTTTGTGTAGGCATGCCGCATCTACTATAACTGCCGAGATAGCTTTAATCTGATAACGCATAACGATAACTCGAATTTTTCTGCGCTTGTCTTTACAACATCAATCCTGGGCACATTCAAAAGAGACTCCCCACAATGAATAGATTAATTATCTAGCATATATGCTCATAGGGAAATGAAAACGCAGAAAGAAAAAGCCGGTGATGTTAGAAAACAAAACAATGTAAAGTAACCGCTACACATCAAGCAGAATAATATATTTCTTGAATTAGTGCATAGCCGTCTGTGTATTACAGAAGAGAGATACCTGGTACTCGGTATGTAGACGTTCGTTCAACGAATAGTTTAAACAGCTAGCGTCTTGCAAAAAGGGTCAACGTTTCCGGGAGCATTGCGGGTCCGGATCAATATTAACGGTTGGTCTTCGGAATTTGGAAGTTAATATTGAATTTGGCTAGTACATGGATGTTCGTCTGTTGAACCACATACATTTCAGTGGTTGAAGAACATCCGCATGGTGTTGTTTACAGATAGCAGTGTACCATTTCCGCACAGCAAAAAAATACTGCCACGAATCGACAAAGCTGTCAGGACCGCAGAATCAAAACTTGAATTGGATGTAATTACAAGCAGTGACACCTTCCACCGTTCTGCTTTTTCCTGGCGGATGAGTTATGCATGCCCTTGAAATCCGCACTGATGGAAACATTGTGGATAGTTATTCAGTTGAATTTCTATTTCTGTAACAATTCGTTAACGGATCTGTTCGTGGGGTGCAAATACAGGACTAACATGTCAACGATTGGCATGACTTTCAGACGTCATGAAAAGAGTGGTGAAAGAATCACAGCCTGAAGACTAAAAATGATTTGCTTATATTAACAGTTATGATGTATGACAGTGAACGCTGAAAATCGTGCTGGTGGAATGTACAGCATATGGGCCGCTTCCCTGTAAAATTTCAACAGCTGATATTTGGTATTCGGTGGTTGGACATGGTTTCGAATACTAAGATATTTCGTCATGTAGACATCGATGAGAATGCAGCACCTTTGAGTGAAACACGTTCGTCAGTGATTGAGGAGCAGATCCTGAAGCAGCTATTGCACGACTACATAAAAGCAGATGAATGAAACCCTAGTGGCCAAATGCTGTGATTCGAGAATGGTATTCAAGTGTATTTCAAGTCGCAATACAGGTCTTAGATACCTGGCGCAAGCGGCCTCCAACCGGACCGCCTATGAAAGTGGGGTTCAGATAGGCGTCCAAAAATTAAATGAGTGGCTTCTATGTTGTCATGAATCCAAGTGTCTGTGCTCAATGGAGATCTCCGCGTCAAAAGTAGCACTGAAATATCCTTGTGACGGTGTGATGACCGAGCTGGCCTTTTCGGACTAGCAAGTCATCAGCCCGCTCACAACGCACCACTAACGAGGAGACCGCGATCGCATAAGCACAACCAGATTAAATCGATACGCTTTTTTTTATTCGTATCTAACAGCAAATCTCATCGTTTGACAAATCGTCTGTTCTGCTTATCTGAACTCTGGGTCATGGTGACCTGCTGTACTTTTCTGTTTGTTAAACTTTGTTGGAAAATTGCAAACCGAAGTGGGTTCTTGAATTGTCAGTTATAGATTAAGTTTATCTGTTTTCCTTATGATGTACTAAACGTATTACCATATGCTCTACATTCATAATACGTTTGTTTTATTAGCACATATTATCTACTGAACAATCTTTATTTCTTATTCACGAGAAGCAGATGTTTCGAATTCCACCTAGCCCACCATTTGGCTAGACAGAATTAGTCGACTGAACTATAAACGGTTTTTGATTGCATACTGTGTGTGTCTGTAACGCGTGTAACCTGTCTCTCAAATAACCGACGATGCGGCCTATAGAAGTGTAAGCAGTGTTGTTTTGTTCCGGTCTATGTTGTATTGTCGATCTATGAACAGTTTTGAAGAGGTTGAGCATAACGCTACTGAAATGCGCCGACCAGTCTTTGTGTAATTGTCGTGCAATTTCAAATTTGCCTTGATCGATAACCAGGAATGTATATACATACTAACCTGTTGCAGTGGCTTGTGGCTGTTATCATCCGCAGAGCTACATCACCTGCGACTTCGGTCCTTCTAGGCTCAGCTGTGCAAGATAAGCTAAACGGAATTAGCCAGAAAAAAGCGGTTGACCTCATGTGCCACACTACTGACTACGTAGGAGAACTTAGCAGAGAGACACAAACCTGTGTGTTGTGGTGAAAGTCTATTCGATTCACCGCTGATCCAAATCCCGACATAATAGACGATCTAGCCAGGGGCCAATCAAGTGTTGCTTTAGGATACCACAATAGAAATGGACGAACAGTTTCAATGTTACATACTCCATTATTCAAGTTCCTCGATCCGTATTGCACCAATCAGCTTACAGCTTGTGACCGTGAATTTGCCGTCGAGATCAGCTAACGACAAACTCTGATTTCTTTGTCACTAATGTACACTCATTAATCCAGGTTTTTATCTCATAAATAATAACTGCTCATTGAAACCAGTCCGAGGTCTGCATACTACTTATGGTGGAGAGTCCAATTCAAGTACAATTTCGGAAGCTGTTCGAAGTCCATACTTCTGAGTATCACGGAGCAAACAGCAGGGCAATATTCAGAGTTGTAGCATTGTTGTCTAGTACACACAGAAGGAGGGGGTTGTGAGAGACACCCACAATCAATAGTGTACTCCCACCGACCAGCTACTAACTGTAGCTGTCTACGCGTTATCGTGTATGGTTGAAAAATCCGCACTAATTCTCAGAAGCTTGATGTGGTTTACAATACATCTATTGTGCACAGCAGTAATCGGAATAAACCATCAATGTGTGCTTTCCCGGTCGGTCCAACGGGTTAGTGTGCTGAGTGAGAAACTCAATCTGAGGTTCCATATTTCATTCGGCGACGTGCTCGTGGGCACCATTCACTGATCCTCGAGACACGAAATATGCGTACGCTGCTGGATTGGTGCAGCACCGGACGGTGGGAATACCATACCGCACTCATCACCACGCAGCTGAGCATCGACGGCATCGATGTCGCAGCCTTGGGTGAAATGGGGCTTGCGGACTAAGCTAAGCTTAGGGAGGAGTCGGCTGCTAACACTTTCTACGAAATCGGTTATTCTGCAGAAAGTGTTCAGGAGCGCGGTGTCTGTTTTACAGTCACTGACCGCAACAATTCCTCGTGAATAAGTGAACCGCACGGCATCCACCCTCGAATCATGCCCATGCATCTGAGGGAGAGGCGTTTAGCAGCGCCGTTGTAAACTCAACTGAAAACAAATAGACCACGGTAAGCTATCCAAGTAGCACGAGCCTTACAAATGAAGACAAAATAACATCATCATGACAACTTTGTGTATCCGGGCCGAATTATTCGAGTTGATTAAACTACCACTATACTACAAAATCCGAATTTGTACAACAGACATTGTGTGCCGAAGCTTAAATTGCTGTCTGACATCGCATTAAGTTTTAGTAACGATCGACCAAAGACAATCTCCTTTACAGCTATATCTGTCAATAGCACTGTGTAGACGGAACCTAAGGATGGTGCTAATACGCAGATTCGACTTTATCAACGGATGTCAGCTATAGTTGTCAGCTGTTACAATCTGTCGGATCGTGTGAAACAGTTCGACACCTGACTAACATTAGTCACCATAGTAACGTCTAACGGAAATCCTATTTTTTGTTCTTACAGTCAAGTATCATTGAAGAGTTAAAAATCATAGAAACGGAAGCATGACCGTTTCGTAAAAATTGACGAAAGATATACCCGTTTTAGTGAGTCTGTTTATGTTAGACAGTATGATTACTCCCTAGGACAAGTAAACTCTTCTACTGCTTCTTTACAGGTAGATACAGAGTAGACCGGAGGTTATTGTTTGTCGTCCAGACACCATTGACAGACATATAGTCGGCTGCAATTCTCTAGATTTCGACGTCCTAGTGCCTTTCAAAAAATCTACTTTCCTCTTCTTGTTACGCTCAAGTGACTTTCAGTTGTAGTCTGAAGTATCAATATGTCAATTTTATGTCCGCCACAAATCCAACTGTAACTAGGAAACTCGTTGGAAAAACCCGGTACTCTGTTAGAACACAAATTTAGCGTTTCCATGCTTACCATTGTTCACAAGTTGGAGACAAGGAACTCTACTCAGAAATGTATGTAACTGGCCACTGACGTTTCAGATGAACGGACGTTGAACTAGATATCTACTGTTTCAATCTTTTATTGTTGGTTTATTAAGTTTATCCGTCTACATACGAGACAGAGAAAAATATTTACTTACGGGCTTCTTATTTTGTGTTAGTCGGTTTACAAAAAAGGAGAATGTGAGTGAATAAAAGGAAATTCATATAAAATCGGTGGCATGTAATTATGCCAATAAAGAACAGCGCAACAGTCTGAATCAACATACGTCAGATATGTATATATAATCAGTGACCAGTGAGAATGTGATGAAAAAGTGTGCAAGAAACTTGCAACATATTGTTATTTTTCACATGTGTATCAATCGAATAGGATTTAAAATTTCCAGACCGATTCAGCTGTGACCGTACAGTTGGCAGTGTTCTGATATGAACAGTTAATAATGGTGATGATGTTCGGTCTAGATACAGAAACCGGTCTACTACGCATTCCAGTTAGAGAGCATGATCCTTTAGGCGTTCATCATTATTTAGTGAGGGATGCTGGTGGAGAACTTGATGCATGAAGAATTTTCGGGTCAGAAGTAGAGCCCCTCTATGGTGTTTAAAAGAGCTGACTTTCATTAGCCTCTGTGGACAGCATATCTTTATCAGATCCGAGATCCTTCGAGTAGTTCATCCCTAACTTATTCCAGCAGGTACTAACTTTAAGTTATAAGCAACAGACATCTAAATTCGTTCACAAATTAAAGTGGTTTATACAGCTGAGCATAATGGGAACGGCTTCAATTTGGTAGGTTCCATAAATTCAGTCTGAGATACCACCGAACGTTATTACTGATTATCCGTAAACAGAACAAATGTAAGAGAACATATTTTGCAGTGTTCTATTGCTCAACGTCTAGTTAGTCTTAAGTTATAACGTGTTAAGATCGGAAGAACTGTATGTCACTCAACTTTTTGACCTTCTCGAAGAGCTTTTATTCAGCGACTCAGATGGGAAAATGGCACCATGCAAGTATTGTGAGGAATAGTAGTTAGTTAGTGTGCTGAACCTGCGGTGTTTAAAATGACTACTTAAGGAATGGAAAGATTTATGGATCAACCGAGGTAACGCAAAACTAAGATGTATGTGTGCACATGTGTTTATATGCGTGTTACAGGATCTAGTGAAGTAACAAACCAGTTTCGAAGACGAATTATCCAAAACGTATATGACCGTCAGGTCAACAGTGAAAGCTAACAGTTACTGTAACAAGACGTGCCAGGCATTGGATGTCGATTACTGTTAGTCCGTACAGAAAGAATACACCGGAAGAACTTAGATGGATACTCAACAGAACAACATCACGGTGTATGTCAGGGCTACCAACACAACACGACGTGAGCTAGCCCACCTGAGGGTTGAACAATCTGTTCTGGAATGATCAGACTATGTGTATGTGTCAAGCATATTCTACTGAGCAGACCTCCCGCCAGCTGAAAAGACACGCCAAAGAACCAATAATGTACAGTAAAAAGCCCATTAACAACATTCGGCAAATCTGAAATTTAGGACATGATTCAACCAACGTTGCACTCGTCATCTTCAATCAAAAGCAGGCTGACTTCGACTACCTGACAGAAGTAAAAAAATATTTCCCGCAGTTATACGGAACTTTTACTGATAGAAGCTCTGTTGATCGTAAACATACCACAGGCGGTGAACAAATTGGACAATCTGGAACAGTTAATAGTCTAGCAGAATCTACTGAGTGAAACGGAATAACACTATACAAGACAGACTTGTTGTGATTCTGCCATCTTCCCACTTCCCAATAGCTCCACGTGTGTACACGTACACAGATAGCTGTGAATAAACGTCCCACGGTTGATCCCCACTGCACCATTTGAAGTTACACTCGCAAAGCCCACATCCACTGTAAACCGAAAAGAGTAAGACCTGATGTGCGTGTCAGAGAGAGGGAGAGAGAGAGTGAAGGCCTTTGTAATCCTGCCGATCAGTGGTGGTTAGCCAGATTGTAGGCCAGTGTGCAAGTAATAACGGTACATTTACCATGCTTCCGAACACCTGTTGGATTACTGGTCCAGTAGAAGCCATAACTATCGTCTGCTTCCCGGAGTTTACCTCGGTCCACAAGCTTTGTCTTACTCAAGAACGAGATATCAACGCCATGACGGTTCAGTTCTATCACATCCGGTGTTGCAAGGATCCAGCGGCGTGATCACATTCCAAGTCCCAGAAAGCAGCAGCCTGTGTCCAAAGGTATGTCCCAGGATGGTTTGACGGGCCAAACAGGGAGGCCCTGAGTCAGCAGTCTGGTCTGTGAGACAAAAGGTCACATGATTTTCTAAGGGGACCCTATCCGGAGCTAATGACCAAAAATATGACCCGCTTGGTATTGTGAGTATAACCCATCGTGGCTGTGCAGTGACTAAGACATTGACAGTTTATTGCGATTACCGTTGTTCACAGTAAATATATAGTAACCTGCATCAAGTTTCCTAGGAGAAAGCGAGTTTTTCGTCCATACAAACTAACACGTTTGTGGCAACGGTCAACCGCTTTGAGAACCTCTTTTCTAACCTCGTCCATCCAAATGCGGAAAACAGTAGTGCTGCGACTACAAGTACAGCTGTGCCGTATATTAATAAAATCGTGCCTCACCGCCTCAGTCTTCTAAAGCGGTCAGCAGTACAACATTTAATCATATGAGCGTAATCACTCTACATCTGGCTGCATCGTTTCTGTCGCACAGTGAAGTAGTATTATCAGTAACTAATGATGTTTCAATTCATATTCGGTGCTTCCTAGACCTAGAAAAACGTCAGCTGGTCACCCCTTCATGTACTACTGTACGGCCATAACGGAAGCTAGTTTGCTTTACCTGCTGCCACGATGGATATCGCGTTACAGGTTGAAGAGTCACTCAGAGCGTCGGGGTGTTGCAACGATATTTAGATCGCAGCTAGACTGAGGTGAGCAATTCTTGATCACACTGATGCGTTCACCTGGAATGAGAAAAGATCTGGGAGAACAAACATGCTGAAACACAAAACAGACACGGGAAACTCTACCCTTATTAATACACCGCATATGAGAATCCCGTAGCCCTACAGGGAAAGGTGCGCAAAATGATTGGCGAGATGCTTCAGAAAAATGTAATCCAAACGTTTATCTCTCAGTAGAGTTCATCTATTGCGCTGATGAAAATGAAATTCGGTAACTTACGATTATGTGTTGAGTATAGGAGGTTAAACAAGGTCATCATTACGGATGCGTTCCCACTACACCGCATCAATGATCTGTTCGACGCTCTGTGGGGTTCTGTCTGTTTTGACACGCTGGATTTAGCCTCAAGCTATTGGCATGTAGAAATGGAGGAGTCAGATCAGGCTAAACAGCGTTTGTAGTACCCACTGAGCTACGTGAGTTTCAAACAATGTCATCTGGGTTATCAAATGCCCGCGTTACGTTCCAGCGTTTGCAGTAGCAGGTGTTGAGGGGGCTCATTTTTCACCGGTGTCTCTTTTACTCCGATGACGCCATCGTTCACGGGGAAACGAACGTAGAAAGCTTGAGTAACCTACCCATCGTATTCAAAAGGTTACCGCAAGTGGGTCTGACGTTCAACCCCGCTAAGTATCAGTTAGTGCAAAAGAAGTAAAATATCTGGAGTACGTGATCTCCAGAAGCACCAAACTAACCGACCGGAAAAAAGTTGAGCAATGTATGACCTGTCCTACCCCACAAAACATTAAGTGCACAGTTTCCTAAGTCTTCCCTCATACTACATGAGATTGATACCGGGGTTTGCGCTTACAGCTAGCCAGTTACATGCCCTCTCGGAAAAGAATCGGAAGTTAGAGTGGTCCAGTGAATGCAAACCAGCATTCGGGGCCTTCCAATGTCTTCTGTGCTTTGCGTCTATCTTAACACTGCCAAACTAGTCGTCCTCAGCTGATGGGTACATCTTGGACATTGAGGCCAGTGATTGTACAATTGAAGCAGTAGTGTCACAAAAAAGTGCTGATGGAAATGAACAGATGGTTGTTTACGGAAGCAGGGGTTTCAGAAAAAAAGGGAAAAAAATTGTTGCACTGTCAGAAAAGAGATGTTGGCTTTGGCTTTTATCGCCAAACAGTATCGGCATTACTTGTTGAGTAGGTGATTTACCGTTCGCACTGATCATCATTCCCTACGTCGGCTTAAAACCTCGAGGGCTCAGAGGACCGATTTGCACGGTGGCAAGAGATCCTTCAAGAAACAATTTCGAATGCGAAGATTGACCTGGAAGGTCACCCCAATGATGATGCGCTATCCAGGAGGCCTGAGTGTGACCACGGAGACTGCCCGTCTTGCAGTAAGCAACACGCAGCACTAGTCACTCTACAAGGCGCGAATTACGGACGGTGGTAGACTGTCAAAGCGGCCTATCCGGAAACGTTTCATATCTGAGGGAGACATTGTGACGGGAGAGGCAGGTCCGCGAACAACGAGAGCTGTTGCCTATGGACAATGCAGGGCCAGTTAGTGGTCAACGAGGGTGTTTTGTTCTTTGATCATGAGCCTGACTATTACAGAAGAATTGTTGTTCCGCGATCAGTGATTGAAGTGGTTCGTTCGAAAGTTAGGACACGCTGGAATTAACAATTTCGATACTGCAGCCAAACAACGCTTCTGGTGGTTATGTTTACACTGTGACGTTGCAGGCCTTTGCCATCGCTGTGAACAGCACGGTAGCTTCAAAAATCCCAAGAAGCTGATAATTTCATCACAAACAATGAATGCTGGCTATCCGAGTGAAGTAGTTGGGATATATATCACAGACCTCTTGAATGAAACGCGGAGGCAAACGGTACATGCTTGTATTGGTCAGCTATTTCAAAAAATGGTGTGAAGCAGTAACTTTGTCTCACATCAATGCAAAAACCGATTTTGGAGATTCAAACTCGAAAGTGCCTTGTTTCAGGAGACCTGTTGGATCTTGGAAATCAACAAAAAGCGATCAACTGTTCAATATTCGCAAGGCAACGGGCAAGTTGAGAGAACTAATCACTCAGTCCCACAATTACTGAAACGTTCTTGGATCGCAACTTGCTCGGTTGGGATCTGGCAATTCCAAAGGGCGTGCTAGCCTATCGAATCTATGATCATGCATCCACTAAACAGATCCCTCATTTCTTGTGGACTGCCGAGAAATTCAGCTAGGTTCAGAAACCTCTCTGCCGTCAGCTAGTCGAACGCAGCCTATGATAGCGCAGTATGCATGTAAATTGATCGGCACCCTACGGCTGACAAATCAGATGACGTTAACGTATTTCCAGAGTGCGCACTGGAGTATTATGATCAAAGGGTGTTCGGAACCCGCTTGAAACCTAGGTGTTAAGTGTGAGTATATAGAGGTACGGTGCTTCTGGGTGTTTCCCCAAAATTGTAGAGACGATGGGAAGAGTCATTTGTCGTACAATATGTCTCACTCTATCTGCTTGACAAAAGATCTGGAGTCCCCGGCTAGTCCACCCACGGTTTTCCAGTATGACCGCCTGAAGGCGTTCATAGTTATCAGCGACAACTCAGGAAGAAATGCAGACGATGTTCCGGAGGTAGATTCAGAAACTGAGGTTCAATCGGAAGGGGACCAAGGTGTAGCATGAGGGACGTCAGTCAGCAGTCAGTCGGCATTCTGTGCAGTATCAGAAAAACCGGGTTAGTTGCCAAACGATCGTGATCTTGGTCGATGCAATCAGTAACAGAAATAGAATAGATATACTGATGACATACCTGAGCCTAGCGTACTCTCTTCGCCGATGATGTACTATGAAAAACTTACGTGTCTGCGGTCTTCTATATATTACTTTCTTCAACTTCGTTGATGCATAGTACGCTGAATGGTTTGTGTGTTCTATTCGTAGTCTAATCTGAATTTTGGTTTTCACTCTTATCTCTCTAGAATGCATTAATATGCACTCCCATACTGAAACACCCCTTGTATTACATTTGACATATCTTTATTCTTAGTTGAGATTTTGTCATTTCAGTCTCTGTTTATTTTCCGAAAGACAAGGGTTTACTTTTCGAGCTAGCCAATTAATTAGCTAACCGGAACTGACCAGCTGGATACGAAGGCCTTATCACACACCTAATGGTCCTATTCCTTCGGGTTTACACTAGATGTGGTGTCAATGGGTGGAACCGCAGGCGTTACAACGCAATCCACCTGTGGTGATGGTTTGAAGCGCAGGCGTCCTTTGGCATCGGTTATTGTGACAGACTAATACGTTTCGGATGCCGCCAACCACCAGAAGAAGAGACCTCAACTGAGAACAAACCAATTGACTGAACCCTAACATAATGTTCCTTACTGTTTCTTAATCTTTTGTATTAGTGTTACGTGTACTCGACAAGTAATTATTGGAGGACTTTTGTTCTCCCTTTTGACAGGTATTCTATTCTCTATTTCCCTCTCTCTCTCTCTCTCTCTCTC
>JTDE01000928.1:0-10861 GCA_014338405.1 Paragonimus skrjabini miyazakii
GTCCTGATTGGTTCCCACGCCGACATTCCAGTCTGCTCGCTTTGTCGATACTGATTGGCCGTTGTCTTCCGCGAATCCCTGGTTGACTTCGTATCCAACCTCTTTACACGGCCTATTCACGAAAACATGTTGGTGGGTTGATCTACTTGACTGATGCAGAACAAGGTAATGCATACCTTACCATCAAATCGATAAGGTTGCAATCGGTGGTTCGTTAGCACTCATTCTGGTAGACTGATCATGGTTTCCTATGAGGGAAGTATTACCAGTTCTATAAAGAAGTGCATCAGTTTGGTCCATCGGTATGAGCGCACAAGATACAACACAGTTGATTGTTGCAATATATTCACGACAAAAACATCCTGCACATATTGGTGGACGAACACTTACGTCAACTTGTGTTTCTGCAGGTCCTGTCAAATCAATGGAACGACGGTAGGACTTTACGGTCAGCTTATAGAACGCAAGCATTTAATTATCAATGACCGCTGTCCAACTCATTGCCGTCAGCAACATGCAAATATCCGTCGGTTGGTAGGTTTATATTGACTAATGATAACTTGCAACAAAGCATGGTTTCCTGTATTCTGTTTTAAAAGATAGTAAGAAAAGTATGCCGGAATGACAAAAATTGTTTGATCAACAACATTGCTCATGAAAAAAGCTTTATTAAAGGTGTCTATAATGGACGACATGTTTGTCAGATGGTTGGAGCAATAGCTGATTGCATCCATTTCACTAAAGTATTAAGCTGCGTAACCGTGCGTTACACAATGAACAATTTTAGCTACAAATGTCATCGTACAAGGGAACTAATAGGTAATTCGCAGCTTTTCGTTTAGTTGTACCGAGCACCACATAGAACGGACCATTTAAACTTTGGGTATTCCGATTATTAGACGTTGTCTAAATACGGTAGAAACCAATCTAGCCACTTTAACTACACCAGATATCTTAGTGAATTAAAATCCATCTTGTTTAATCGTTATTCACTTAGTCGAAACACTTCAGCAGGTAGACGCTGTCGGCAAAGTGAATCTTCTACTTTGTACCAGAAAGACAGTCATCTTTTAGTATGGTGAGACCTAATCAGTCAAACGTATCCACCCCTTTTCGCGTGCTCAGAAACTTTCCCTACTCACGCTTCAACCGTTTTGATGGTTCAGTACGATTCGGCAAAGAAGATTTCGTGCTAAGCACCCAAATTTGTATACATAGTTTTCATGGTCTTTTCACCCATACGGTGTTTATATTCTTCTCATAACTTGCTTGCATGTACGTGAGTGCTTAGCGTTTTCCAGGTACTGATCCGCAAAACATTCTGTGGGGAAAAAATGCAAATTTCACATCACCATATGATCAGAATAACAATGCAAGGAATGGGTAAGTTCATCACGAATAATGAAAGATCGGTTGAAGTCGAAATATTCCACACATGCCATTAGGCTTCCTGAGGATTCTCCATGGAACCGTAAACACTATAATTTCTGGACGCAGCCAGCCAGCACACCCCAAATTTTGTGACCAGTATAAGGTCAAGATTATACGCTGATCAACTTATTGCACATATATTTCTGACAATGTGGCACATTTTTCTAACACCGGCAAGTGAAGTTAACCTGGACGGGTCGTTTAGTGAACAGCCGCATAAACCGATCAGCTGTTTTGGAATACATTCAAACATCTGCTACTCACCAAGAATTGCCAGTTCGTCTAGCTGTCTTTCGTAAATGTCTAAAAGTGTGACTGATTACCTAGAAATGGTGTTGCATTCTTTTTGAGGTCTGTGCTTATGCTACCTCTCTTAGCTCCATCCTGACGGAATCACATATCTCTAACAAAGTTCATCACTTCAGTCCGAAGTGAAATAGACGCCGGTCTCTAATCCATTCGAACAAAAGCATTGTGTTTTATAAAAGATTTCATCATTGCTTGATTTTTCCGGATATGTGCTCGCACCCTTTATAGACCGTGTGGATGTATCCAACGCAGTGTCTAATTACACATCCAACTAATTATGTTATGTGTTGTGTGTTCTGTGTGTCGGTACTTGTTGCTTTTCAGTACTCGGCGGACAACGGCGTTGAGGCTGAGTACCACACAGGTGGGCACCTACTGAATATTCGACGTTTTTGCTCCCCTACCCTGTCACATACCTCAATGATGTGTATGCTTCTGTCCACGGATGACAGCGCGCTATTCGCACACGGCGAAGACGAACTACAGTGACTGACCACGGTGGAATGGGGACGTTGTTGACAGCCGCACAGACTTCTGCTAATTGAGTAGCAATTCACCCACAGGTTTAGTCGCGGACCGCGAGTTACGAGCTCGTGTGACGAAGGCTAGTGCTGATTTCAGACATCTTCAAAGGCGTGTCCAGAAGAACCACAGCCTGGTGCTGGCAACTGAGCTCTGTGTTTATCGCTCAGTGGTGCTGTCCACGCTGTTGTATGGCAGTGACACGTGGATACTGTATCGGAGGACTGTCCGCTATCCGAGCCGTTTCCACCTGCAATGTTTATGACGTATCTCGGGTATTCTGTGGTCGAACATTGAGTTACTGCGTCGAGTGAACACGGACTTAATGGAAGCCATACTGATGCTGAATCAACTACGTTTGTTAATTCACGCCCGTCGGATGGGCGATGGCCATATTCCGAAACAGCCAGCGCACGGACAACTAGAATCAGATAAGCGAAATCCTTGTAATTAAAAACGGAGATACCAGGATCTTATCCAGATGGGTCTTTCGTGCTTTAACAGTGATTTTAGATGTTGGGAAGACGGCGTTGAACCGGACAGTCTAGAGAAATATGATTCGGATGAGCGTCCGCAAGTTCAGTGAGGAACTAGTGCGCGGCAGAGAACGGAATCTTGCGGCACACAAAGGAACTATCGGCTCCGCAGGTCGTGGTGACATGACTATATTGCGTTGCGATGTGTGAAGCCGCGAATGCGTTTGCCGTTTGAGACTAGAAGGTCATCGATGTACTTGTAGTACGCCGTTGGCCAAGAAACAACAAATGCATTAGAGTAGAGTAGGTTATATTAGTTGTGTCCTTTTTTTCTTGTTCACGTCAACCAACGACTACCGTCATGTGGAACTCACCCTTTCTCATACTTGGAAGCTTGGGTGTCTATGGCTTTCCACATTTCCTTTTCTTTAGCTTTGTTGGTGTATTGTACGATGAATGTTTTGTCTGCTTTCTTTCAATCCAACTTTACATTCTACCTTTCCTCTATATTCTATCTGAAGTACACTAGCATGTACTCTTATATTGGAATATCATTACAGTTTCTCTCTATATTTCTCTCGAGTGATACGGGTTTCAATTTCAAGCTAGCCAATCAATTGACTAACCAGTGTTGGCCGGCTGCACACAAAGGTCTCACTCACATAACTCTAAGTCTTATTCTTTCGGGTTTACAGCATATTTGTGGTGTGTGAGTGGAATCTTAAGTGCAGCACAATCTAAGTGTCGTGGTGTTTAGGCACAGGTGTTCTTTGGCTTCGGTCACTGTGATAAGCTAATCCGAACCGGATGCCGTCAACCCTGTTCTGTATTGTGTTGCATCGAAGTCAATTAAATTCCATCAGGTTTGTCTTACAACCTACAACGCGATGAACGTCACCTTGAATTGTTGGTTGCATGCATAGACTTGTCGGAAAAAATTGCACGAAACATAAGAGTTTTTCGACAGTCTCCTTAATATTGAGATGTAATTAGCACAAATGTTGAAATTGTAACATTTCTTGCTGGCTAACCATTACTTCTGATAATCTGGTCGAACTAGAATAAACTTGTATTAGTTGGCCACGTGTACCTGAAACGAAGTTGACTAGTTGTGCAATTCCTAAGCATCAACTAATTCTCATGGTACTCACGAACCGGCTGTGTAAGTTGATGCGCTGATGTGTGATCAGTTTGCGTGACTGCATGCCCAAAATGCAGTGAATCAACTCAATACAGGTAATTTATTATAAGCTAAAAACGACGTACACTATAGGAGTTTCGTTATTCGTTGTTGGTCTCGTCTAAATGACCTCTTTCGTAACAGGAATATATCAGGTAACCTTTCCGTGTTATAGCATGTTATTATCTCGATTAAATGGACATGAAAATGGGCACCCGTAGCATTTAACTGCCCTAATATTTACAAACTAGTGGGTGGTCTTACGGTTTCGTCGCAAGACATGCGTGTTTTTCAAACATCTCTCTTCTTTCTGAAATTCTGGAAATTTGAGTGTATTCAAACCTAATTAACATTTAGACAGACATGAAGAAACGCGTCAGCACAAATATTTGTCTTTACTAACAATCTATACATTCGGTGGTCCAGTAGTTTCTATTCTCAAAGACGTACGTATAACGTGACCTTGAACTGGCTTTATTCATGTAGTCGAACATCGGGTCGCTTTGTCGATCAAGGTTGAAAACGTGCATATGTTTCAGGTGAACGAGTAAATGAGCTGTGTTAAGCTGTGTTCATGTTGTCCTGAGTTTAAACAGTTCAATTATGACCAAATTGGTGAATGATGTCGATTACTTCACTCACTACCGAGCGTGCTACCAGAAAGGCATTGCCTGAGTGGAACAGAACTACGTACTGTATCAGCTTTGGTTTGTTGGTGCTAATGCGCACCAGTTAAATTTTCGATTTTAGATGACTAACTAAAAGTACAATTGTAATAATATTTTGCTTTGACTTAGAACGGGACGTTTTCATCCATAATACATTTCCGCTAAAGTAAAAGCTGTGGAACTCGAAAGAATATTAATTCCAACTAGCATTTTCACAAAACGAAAAAGGTGCAAAAGTTGCGAAATTCACAGTCTACTCTTCGATTTACAGTATTATGTAAAACCGTACTCTACCATGTTAAACTGATTCACACAGTTCCGGTTGTCTATGTTTAGGTTCATAGAACGGACTTCTTTAAACATGCACCATATTATGAAATCGACTTGATTACGTATGCATTTGGACACGTATAGTATGATAGACCACGATTGAAAAAATTGTGCTTCCATTTCATTGACAGTTGGATAGTGACCATGCAGGTTTTTAACCAGAAGGCAAGCATGCTGTTTTAGTTATATAAACACGCTGGACATACATTTTCTACTTTACTAGATCTAATCATGACAGTGTTGCAAAGTAGCCTGCTAGTATCTGTGATGCAGAATAAACTGACCTCATCATGCTTGGCAAAACTCATGGTAGTGAGTATTAATGACGTTCTTTTACTGGTTGACATGTCCGTTGGGCGACTTGTCAGTGAAACTATTGATCTATTAGATACGTGCTGTGATATGGGCGTCCCCTATAGAGAGGCAGGCAGGTATCCAGAATGTCATCCGAACCAGTGCCGAGTCTAGCTCAGCTATGATTCCTCCGTGTACATTTTATCATAATTGATTCGGATTCACTTGGGGATAGCTACTTGGGTAGTTCTTTCGGACACATGTCTGAGTCCGTTTGCTGCACGCTAATTTGCAAAGACAACAATGGCCCAGTACTGAAAGTCCCAGTTCGTGTTTCCAATCAAGTTCAAGTTTTCAGTCGATAGCTGGAAAGTGACAGCGCACACAAATTAAAAACCGTGCCTTCAATCGAGCAAGGAAGGCTTTTGCGGTGCCACAAGTGACGAAGATATGCGACTACTCTAAGTGCTTGACCAGTTCTAATAAACTTCACGTGAGCAATAATACACACTGATTACCAGACACAACTCAAGTAGGTGGAGCACTCAACAGCTTCAAGCGGCCCACCGACGACAGGATGAAGGCCAACGTTTTAACAACATTTTGAACCCAGACTGTACAAAGATCATATCCGATAACCAGTTCCATAAAGTATACATTTTGCCTGGCATAAGATTCTTCCTGTGTTTTCAGGATGTTTTTAGTGCTCCATCCAAAAAAGCATATGATAAAAGTGCCTTTTTCACCACTTTCGTTTACCTGGACAAATAGACGTTGAGTTTGCGCATCAGTTCACAACGGTTGTCGTTGTAGTTTGAACAAGAATGATAGTAGATTTTTGTGCACAACCTATGGTTGCTTGGTAGAAATCCATTTCTGTCCAATCTATCGTACACCTATGAAGGAACAGACCTCCTCGCAACAGGTTTTCATAGCGATATACGTTTCTGTTTTATGCTCGTTTAGATCATTGCAGTGTTGTAACCTAGGCAGCGTATCTGTGGGTGCTGCCTGGTAGGTGATTCGTATATACCCATAGTTTAACCCTGAACGAACATTGTATGTTCGCCAGCTAGTCGTGAGCTAACGATGGCATGGTCTGACTTAAATTGGTTACTGCAAAATGAACAATAATTTTTAATAAGGTGATGCTTCATGGTAGCTGATTGCAATACGATCGATTTGTATTCATGGTTGGGTTACACACAGCCGTTTTTACTCTAGGCATTAACGTGTTGTGTACTGAAGTGCACATTTGTCTATTTAGAGTCCATGAGGTGCGCATAACTGAAACCGCTGACTGTCACAGCTAGGGCACTGGGCCAGGACATTAAACCAACCATCCAGCTACTTCTTTTCCGGAGTAAGACGACTTAGCATTGCCCGAATGTTTGTTCCAACTTAGGAGATCAAACAGGAACACCGTAGATAGCGTTCTTGATAGAGTCCAATACGTTGTCTGTTAGGGCATTTTCAGCTATGACAAATGAGCAGCCTCCTTCTAGTTGGTGCCTTATGTCGATGGTTACTCATATCTCTCACCCCGAACTTTTTCATGACTACTGGTTGCATGCATTAGATCAGCCTTATGTAATCATGGTCTTCGACGAGCAATAGACCAGTGTATGTGTGAACTTCATTCGTTAGTTCTATTTATTTTGTTTTACATCTGATCTCTGTGTCACACTTGGTCTGCGCACACGAAACCGCACTACCATCCACCGATGTTGATCTCCTGATATTATTGTTACTCGCGTTGTATGAATGCGGGTGCATTTTTCCTGACAAAGTAGATAAGCATCTGGTTCATTAAATACACCTCATGGACTAATGCAATTGATTGTACTATTATTAACGTTTTCGAACGCGTGTTCAGCGTACGTTAATCAACAGGCAAAAATATGAGAACGGACATGACGAATATGGACTGACCGAAGAAATTTCAGAAAACCCGTTCGTGTGGGCGACAAAGCAAACAGCGTGATCAGTTTCACCATATGCCGCTAGTCAATATTCGTACACGTCATTCATAAGTTGGCACCAATTTTTTATCTTCTGTCTGCAATTAGTAACCAGCTCTATGCCATGCCAACCGATAGATTTAAGAGCCAATCAACAACACAGAACACGTGACTTGAAAAATCTGACCTAAACAGTTCTAACCTACTTAATTCAGGCATAACAACCAATTGACGTACGTCCAATTTGGAGTATCAATTAATCTGGCATGCGATCGTTATCTTCTACAAATCGTGTTTGTCGTACAGATGACTAGAGTAGTAAGGGTAGGACTTGGGTACCACGATTGGCATCTTTCAGTGACAGATAACTGTCATATCGTGTGCGCAATTACCGTATGTGGGCGCGAAATACGTGCACCCTATTCATTTCCTTAGTTCAGCATACGAAATAAAACACCGGAGTGATACAAGAAACAAGCAACCAATCCCCTGTAGGCTGCACATTCGTAGTTATATCCGTTTGATTTAGCACCTGTTGAGTTAATGACTTAGGTGAATCGTTAAACATGTAGAGGAACTGTTCAGAGTTCGATGGAATTTCTGATTGAAGTCAACATCTACAACCATACATATTGTGTTGTAACTTGCCTTAAGGTCAAACACAGGAAAAAAATATTATACTCTATTAGAATAAACTACACCATCTGATTCCCTTCAAACAAACAACCTAAACCAGTCTATCAGCGTAATGTCTACACACGTTGTATTATGAAAATCAATCCACTTTCAAATTGCTTGATAAACCTCTCAAGCAAATTTAAAATAAACACCTTTAGTTCTGTATCACACAGTTAAGGTAAATTTTTTATCATTATGATTGTGTTTAATTTTGTCAGTGCATTCAATTGGACAAACTGATAATATCCAGCTCATCTTGAACGTATTTCTAACATTACTCATGAGTAGTCGGGGATTTGGTTTATTTCAATTTGAACATCATCCACAGTAGTAGACATTGTTGATATGACACGCCGGTTGAATTTAAACTTATACTTTCTTCGGATGTTTTAATCAGATGGCTTCTATGCAAAAGAATATGTCAAGTTCGTAAACAGTCAGACTTTCATAACTGTGTTGGATAAACTGATTTGATAGGATAAACACTCGAAATGATGAAAGGCTTCCTACTTTTACTGTTTTGATTCAATTATAGCTATTTTTTATCTATTGATATCGGGATGATCTTGGAAATTTCTTGTTTCGTAACATTGTATTGAAACAGTTCCTTTCTGATTCACAAGTCAAACCTCTATAGAAGCATATGTCTGATTGAGTTGACTAGCGATAAGACGATTACACTCTTGACACACCATGGATAAGCTCCATCAAAATTTAGATGTCGACCGGATGAAGCTAGTTTGTGACAAGCGCTGAAGTCGAATCTCGAGTAACAGCCAACAGTGTAGAAACTTCACCTTCTATTCGGTCGGCAATTTCACAGTTTAATCTATGTTATTACGTCGATCATCCCTTGTGGCCGGACTTGACAACCACAAAAGTGTCACCTACACATCCTAGTCAATTCCTTGCAAGATTGATAGAAACTGTTGTAAACCCTCCTAAACGATACGCTGGTTCGTTCTCGATATAGTGGTGCGCTTGATACCAATCAGATTTTCGTCCCAGCACTAATTAATACGGAAAATCTTGGTCTTGAAAATACCGCAATTGTCCCGCGATTTGCTCCCAAGATAAACCAAAAGTCGCGTACAAAGAAAACCGCTTAGTTCCGCCGCTGCACGTGTGCGACAAAGACGACAATTACAAAGTGTTTATAGGGCGCGTGATGACCAATCATTCCCAAGACATCAAAGAGAACAATTACCGAAAAAATGAGTTAGGGTCGCTAATGAGCATAGCGGTATGAAAAGTCTCGACCGCTTTGAACAGTTCCGCTAATTAGGACTGAGTCGATCTTCTTTTTTCTTTCTCACGACGGAGGTGCCGTGAGACGATAACAGAGTGGGCACCCTTACAGAAACACAGATTTCAGTACTATGCAGAATATAGTCTTTGTGAGTATGACCTGACTACTAACTGCCGCGTCATCCATTTTTCGGCCTGAAAAGAATTATTGTAAATCTGTAGTTTAAAACGACCATTGCTTTGTGGTTCCTACGTCACATGCAACAAACCACTATCACTTCGATAGGAGATTAAGCCAAAAAGTGCACTGTTATTTTACACGAAGATGTCTAAATTTAACTTACAAGCTATAAGCTTAAAGAGACTACATAAGGAAATCTTGTGTTGTCATAGCTTTGGAAGTCAGATTGTCTGGCTGTGGGTAGGGTTCGGGTGTACGTGGATTTCCAGTATAGTCGCTCGGCCCCATCACCCAGTGTTCTGGCTATCATGGTCCACGATCGATAATGCGTGACTGTTCACACGTCTTCGTAACTGCTTCAATCCATGAAAGGCAATGGTGGACTGGTAACCTACATGCACCAGTGAATGCAAATGGACAATGAGAAAATACGATATTTCCCTAACGGATTGTATCATCACGATAGTTTTTTTTCCTTCCACGAACCGATAGATAATAAAACGCTGCAGTCATGAAAGACACATATTTACAAGTCACCAAAAGACAAATCAAAATCCAACAGTCAGTAAAATCTGAGGTACGTCATACTGTGTTCATCATGCTATATGTAGACTCTCATGGGGTGATCGATAGCCGTGCTACCAAAACGACATGAGTCACTTAGCATGTCTCAATTTTGTGATCTCGTTGCTGAGCCGTGCCATTCCGCTTACCGTCAAAATGGTTTACTTGATCAACCATTTTATCTGTGATGAAGGCAATATGTTGTGTTATCAAGATCGGCGCGAACAGCTCGTTCATAAATGTTGTCCATATTGAGATGCTTTGTTCTTTGAAAACCTGCTTCGTCCTGGATATAAAGACACTCCAGTTTGGGTCAACACAAAACATTTTCATTATACGGGTATTGGGTGGATGATTACGAACTCGGATAGCATGTTGATACATGTGAGTACTGACTGAAGTGGACAGGGTAATGGGTGTAACACACTTTTTACAAGTATTTGCTGGCGAAACGAATTCTCCAGCAATGTACAGATTGTAAATGTAGATGCCCCTGACGTCAGTTTAGAATTGATACTTTTATTTCATCGAGGTTATGTCAAACTTTTGGACCCTGGGGTGACTAATTCGACCTGTATGTGTGTCTGTCTGTCTGTCTGCGTTCGTTGTGAGGTGTTCGTTATGTATGGTGTCAGTATGTTCTCTTTCGGTTGGGTTTGTCTGTGCAGTATTATCTCTATGTGAATGTACTGAATGTCTTGGGTTGTGACTGTCGAGCCTGTTCTGGATGGTTGATGTTGCTGCGTATGTTTGCGTGTGTGCCACCCGCTTCCTTGTGGTGCAGGCTTTTGAGGCAAAGGCTTTGGTTGAGGGCCCTAATCGCTCTCCTCTCCAGGTCTGAGTGTCCTGGCAGTATCCTAAGCCCATAAAAACCATGACTTTACAACAGAAACCAAATACCATACTGCATCGGCCGTGGCACAGGATAAACCGGATCGCCCTATCTGTTGCGCATGGCAAGGTGGATAGGTGAAAATATGCTACTACCAATCACTCACCCTCATACTGTCCCATCAATA
>JTDE01000928.1:27201-43935 GCA_014338405.1 Paragonimus skrjabini miyazakii
TTTCGGTGGGTGCACGCAGGTTGCTCACATTTCCGCATACATACTCACAGTCCGTTCCAAACCACTGGTTTAGTTGGGTTTAAATTTGACGAAATTTGGTTGGTTATGCTTTACAAGAGAAGCAAGCTAACGGGTCTGGCGAATGACCCTCACTCTATAACATCCGCTGTCGATTCTTTATCATTTTACTGGTGTGCGCTGGGTTCTGTTTATTCATGGCTTAGATGGTCTTTTATGAAGATCACTCTTTCTTCATCCGTTTGATTTTCACATTTATCTGTCATGCGTGGAATCTCTATTTCGGACAGAATATAATATCTTGGAGGATGTATATAGGTAATCAGAAAATGCACAAGACACTATAAATTTGTCGTGAAATGAT
The DNA here is from genome assembly GCA_014338405.1 of Paragonimus skrjabini miyazakii. Lineage (NCBI taxonomy): Eukaryota > Metazoa > Platyhelminthes > Trematoda > Plagiorchiida > Troglotrematidae > Paragonimus > Paragonimus skrjabini miyazakii. The sequence goes on from JTDE01000928.1 coordinate 27,584, forward strand.
TAAAATTCACATGCATTGCTGTATCGACCAGCCAGAGCATTAGTATCTTAAAATGCCTGATTCTGGAATATGCTTACGGTAAATGCTTTGGAAGGTTGTGGAAATTAAATCAATAACTGTGGAAGCCAGGAAAGTAAACCCACTCCTTTCAGGAACTAGACAGCAGTCCATGTATGGACTGACTCACTGTCACCTTGCGATTGAGAATTGCCTTTATCTTAGATTAATCACTCATTGTTGTGTCTCTATCGGTGTACTGCTCGATCTACGTTCCAGTGGTCATATCCAAATTCATTAGTCATCTATCACCTTGTAGTTAATCAATAAAAACAACTCATCTGGCACTTTGCACACCGGTATTTATAACATTGAGCTAAATAGATTATACTGTTCACTAGATAACGGAATAGCGTACAGAAACGGTTACGAACGAAGACATTTTTGTGCAATAAACCGTTGACTTAACTTAAGGAAGTAAGTCGAATCACTCTTATGTTTTCCTTCGTTAGTTTCAGCCACCAACCACCTCGTTTAGCAAATCATCTGCTTCCAATTTCAGATACTTGAAATATCATGACTTTCCACCTTTCCTTTCCTTCGGCTTTGTTGGGGCACTGCACGATGAAGGTTCCGCTTGACATTCATTACAAGTTTAATTTCTCGTTTTTCTTCCACCCGTATGACGGCGTATTCTTCTAGTCAACTAACTCTTCCCTTATATTTCGAATATCTTTCACTTCACCTCAGATGTCTTCATTGAAGTCTCTCTATTTTTGTTCCATTTGGACGACATAAGCAATCATTCCCACATCCTCTCGTTTTATTCCTCCTGGTTTTCACTGGATATGTGTTATCTAGTTGGAATCGCAAGTGTTACAACACTAGCCACCTGTGATGATGGAGATGGGGTCATTGTGACCAGCTAATACAGAAATTAATGTCTATAACGTCTGTAAAAACGAGCAATCACATGTTTAATTTGCTCTGAGTCAGTGGATATTAAGTCGGCAAGTATGACAGTTGTAGAATTTTCATGATAAATTCTAGACAGCTAGACAATACAAGTCACCTAATAGCGTCCAAATGTATGTCCTGACATTCAGCACTGAGTTATAAGCTCAGTTGAGTAAAGTCCAATAACCTTGTTAACTTGTTTTGTGTTATTGTGTAGATCTATTCTCCTATATTTCGCCACGAGTAACTGCATACCGAAACCATATAGCATCCGGACTTCTCCGTATAGTGTATTAACCCATAACATCGATAGCACATCAGTGAACTTATGAAGCTTCATCGTTCAAGTGGAAAATGAACATCCATGTATTGTGTCAAATTTTGGCGGCTTAATAAATTTTTCATGTGGTAGGGATACACGAAATTGTAGCCAATAAGACGCAGAGCAATTTCACTTCGAGGTGCCTGTGAGCCAAGCGAAACGCAAACATATGATATGAGTCGTTCATTCGTGCAGACATAACAACTACACTTCAGTGGAGTGAGAACTTCACATGTTTCTTGGTGTTGCTCGCTCTGAAAGAAACCACTACACTTTCAGAGCATAGATATGTGGGATACACTCGTCCATACTCAATGTGTTGCGCAAAATCAAGCGTGCAGTGGCGATACTGTCAAGATCTTCACCTAGATATGACCATTATGTTCCGAAATTAGTAAGACAAAATGAAACACAATGAACACCTGCTTTCGAAAATTTATCATTGGGTCAACATAATTGTAAAATAGACCGTGCTGAACCAATATGTGAAAATCGGTTGCAAAAATAATATTTTACTCTTCTATACACGTGCAAGGGCTAAAATCAGTTGTCGTTGTGAGTGTGGGTTAGGGAGAACAGTAAGTCAACCAAGAATATAAGTCATAAAGAGTGAACGAGCTGTCGTCTAAACAGTTACACGACTCAGCAGAGATTGAGTTGGCTGTCGCGATGACCGACCAACTGACTGGCTTGGGTTGACTGACAGGAGCTTTTGTAAACTACCTATACTCTACTCAACACATTCATTGTTTGTAAAAATTGTGATTCAGTGGCGCTGGTGATAATTGATTTAGTGACTCAGTTTACGACTCAGACTGAGTGATATTCTTCAATCCATTTAACCAAACGTAAACTTTCCAGCTGATAAACTCTTCTACTAAACATTACCGAATGAATGAAAATACAAGCACTAATAAGTTGGGGACAGGTGGCTTTCCCTTAAAACTGGTCCGAAGATGAGCCAGTTCATCAATAATGCAGCATAGAGTGTTTGTTTCAGTGTTTGGCGTGTAGTGGATGAATCTTTCGAAGGCGGGTGAGAGCAACACACGCTTCTCTGACATTAAGAATAAAGTCATTAGTTGATGATAGTTCTGGTGGTGTATCTGTTCGAATAAACTTCTCTCATGGCGTATTGTTGAGAAAACGGAGTTCCTCCTCCCGTATATTCTCTGGCCATGCATTTCCAACGCGAGGTTTAAAGAACGAACTGGATTTAGCTAACAGAGAAATGAAATTCTGGAAGACAATATATTGTTCTGTCGACGTTTCTTAAGGTAATTGTTTTTGGAAACCAACCAGGGCGTGGGTATATGTTTATGTCAAGGGACCAAAACACACTATTCGTCTCCGGTTTAGCGGTCAACTGTATGGCAGACTAGGTTTGATTGAATATTTCATGAATACAAGCCTCTTTTCACATCGATTGGTTGCACGAAATGCACATCACCCTTAGAGAAGGCTCGTTCAATCTCAACTTCAGTATGAAAATATCGACCAAAAATAGATCACTCCGCTCGGCTGATCTTCACATTGAATTTGAATCGAATACTAAGCTTGTAAAGTAAAAATGTGTTTGACGGAAATCATATCTTTTTTGCGACTGATCAATGCATTCCCAAACGAAATCGCACATTTATGTTCAGAGACCTTAAAAAATAATGAAGAGATGACTTACAAACACGCACAATAATTTGTAACCTCAAGATCTCTCACTGTGGCGACGAACCCAATGCTATCTCGAATACTGTAGGGAGATTGTTTTCGGCGAATCGGATATTGGTGAACAGCTAATCAACGTGCTGGAGTGTGAAGGCGAAAACAGTTGACCTGCGCCGTTCAGGGAGTACACTTATTCCATAGCCAGAGCAATAGACGATAAACATTTTTTCTTTGAATTTGACTAGAGTCGTGAGGATGTGCGGTCGTAGCATATTACTCATACTACTGCTATTCAGTAGTAGGACCGAAACATATATTTTGACATCGTACAAGCCGCAGGAAAAATGCAGGAAGGAAAATCAGAGTGCAGCATCGCCCATAATAGTCCCTGCTACTTAATGGAACTGAGCATTGACGTCTGCGGCAACCGAAATGGTCTGGCGTTGAATACCGCGTGCAAATTAGTGGTTTTGTTTCTGGTCTTGTTTAAATGCTTAACCCATGTTTTGCTTTGTCGAACAGACAACCCTTGTGTCATCCGCGTTCTTGGATCACAACATTAGTACGATATCACATTTTTTTATTCAATGCGATTAACCCGATGATCAATTAGCCTGTGTTTGTTGTGTTCTTCTCTCCAACCAAACATGAATCTGTCACGTAATGTAAAGCACTGTCAACATTAGCTTGATTTCGGAAGTTACACTGCAACAATCAAGTTGTGATGAAAAGTACCGGTCGAAGAATAAAATATCAACCTCATCTTCAACCGATTGCACAATAAACAAACCTGTACAAGCTTCTCTTACTTCCATGTAACCGATTCAAAAGAATAACCGTATTGACATCACACTCATAACAGTGGTTGATTTAACCATTGCTAATACAATGTGACTGTGGTTGTCTCGGTCTTGGTTTGATGATCAAATGCTTCAAACGACCTAGTTTCACTCAGTTATAACTCCCTAACCATGCAGTCGTAATTTTATACACCTGTTATTAGTTTGGGTCAAGTCAAAAGATATTGATCTTCAGAAGTGAACAAATCGTTAATGTGACTTGGGACTCTGAAACTCATAAGAGAGTGAAATTCGTTCTACAGATCGTCGAAAATTGGTAGGTTGAGGTTTGCTGACGGCACTGCATTTGGAATATTGATCGAGTTACTGCATTTAACTCTTATGTTTGGCTATTTTTCAAAGTGCCTGCACTGATTGTACGTTGATCCACTAACTATAAAGTCCTAATACAAAGTGTTAAATGGATGCTCCCCACAAAGTGCTTGACAGTGGATTACAACGGTCGAACCAAAGCCACTACCAAGTGTTCTTTGTTAGACTCCAACCTATTATAACAAAGTGCTTCGTAAAATTGTCGGTGTCATCCATACGGCTCAGTTAACATCAGCGATCGTTCTGTTAGTGCAAAATGGATGATGGTGATGATGTTCACATAGAGTTACAGTACTGTCGGTATGTGTGAGTCAGCAAGCACAAACAACTCACTGAGTATCTGGTAAAGTTAACCTGGCCGGACGACTTGCGATACATAAACTACAATACAGGCCGACTCCTGAACGATTTATCTGAGTAAATATGATGAATCATTGCGTTGTTCTGTTTTCGACTGAAACAGGATCCAAAAATGCACCTCGGTTCACTTGCGCATGCGGGTTCATGAATCGTTAAAGTACGACGCGGTCATCGCATACATGTGTGAAGAAGTGTACGTTCAGTTGAATCCAAACTCAAATAGAAAAAAAAACAGGCTTGAAACGAACTGCAAGAGCCACTTGTATTTGTAATAGCACGGATGCCCGCAATGTAGGCGTCAAATTGGCCTACCACATGTCGGAAAATAGCGCTGAGTGTATCGAGGGCTGAGAAGTTCGAGAAAGACGTTCAAAAAAGACGCAAGTGAGTGGGTGCGACGTGATTCGAAGTGGCATGCACGTACTTGTGGATTGGTTTAGACTAGCCTTCCAATTTTGACGCAGATATAGGATAAGTGATACAAGAGAAACCCACATGAAAGCACATGTTACATTGCTTAAAATTCTCCAGTTGCATCCTAAATAATACATGGTGGTAGCTATAATTAGCTCATTCGATTGGACAGGAAGTATACTATAGTTTAAACTTGTACACACGATCCGATTTGTGGCCCGTCACATGCACAGCCGATAAGCCATGCCAAAAGTGCACAAAAATGCACATGACCTACGTTTTATTTAACAGTACATATAGCTTCAGTCAGGATTAAATGAAAAACCCATATGTGAAATGTACCTTTTTGGTATGACGTGATTTTACTGAAATACAATTTTCTAATGGCTGGTTTTCAACCGTTTAGTTATTCTCTAACGAAGTGGCCAAAACCATAGTCTCCAAAAACTACTCACCGTTATGGACGTTGGATAATTTTACGTTGCACAGACACGGTCTCATTAGAATATCTCTCACTGAATATTTGGCAATCGAAACCATTCTGTCTATGGCATTCCGTCGTGGCGCGTGCTTTGTAAAATTTATGCAGAAAATCAATTAAGGAGGTTGAGTCCGCTAGTATTAAAACGATTTTATAACTCACATTTGTTTCCAGTTTTCGGTTAATACACATTACTTTTTCCTCTGCTCCAAGTTAATATGGAGTCAATACATTGTACGATGAAATTCGTGGACAGAAATCACATTTGTGATGCATGGATTCATAGGTCTGCATAAGAACGAGTAAGATCTTTGGCTATGATTGTCGTACATTGAAGTTATTCTATAAAGCCGGATAAAAAGCCGACAGAAATGACTAAAAGGAACTGTCGCGGAAATCACCGGCGTGCGGATGTCAGCTTTGAATAATGAGGCAACATTCTGACAAACGTAGGCAACATGAGAACAGGGTTAGTTAGCCAACATATAAGGCTTGTATTTAGAGGTATCTGTTGTGCACTTGCAATTCTCAATTACTTCGACCGTGAGCATAGTCTCTAATAATCAAGTACCCTCCAAGTAGTAGCCAGTTCAGTGAATGCAAAAATTTCTTTGCCCTTAAAAGTCCACCACCGCCTAGTGGGAGGAGCTTGCTGATAGATCTGGAGTATCGAGAATTATGCGGATGCGGTTTATACTATCTACATAACGACCTAATGTTACTAGCCACTCTCATTGTCTTGACCCCGTGATTCTACTTCAAGCGTTATCAATAAGTGTCAAATATTCTTCAAAATAAGGAAGAGAAGCTAGTATATGGTTTCATGTGTGAATAAGCTACGGCGAAAACTTTAGTGGAGAAAGAACGAGGATACGCCATTTATGGCAGTGCCGAGGAGGCTGATCAATTCCCCTGACTAAGGCACAAACGTTAATCAGTCAGATGTTGTTGTGTCAATATATTCATCTGTCTGCAATCAGGAACAGTTGACTCTAGCTGTATGCGAGCTACAATATGACTTGAATTCATTCACTAAAATGTCATCTTTTCCTTGACAGTGTGATCTTGTGACAGCACGATATTGGCCAGGCTGTTTATTCATGTTTGCATGTCTGTTTATTGTAGATCATTGGTTGGAGAACTCAAAGGCGATGACAGTGTTCTACGGTGTATTTTTCGTTCACCTAAGTGTGCCCACTCAGTCACCACTCTTTGTAGGAAGTGGTAACATTTCAAGAAATGGACCGTGGCGACAAACATAGAGACGATCCGCCAGAACTGGCTGGACTAGTTCGACGACAACATTGCAGTTATCCCGAGCCGAATACATAGGGAGAATGAAACGTTTGTTGCTTCTTAAAGAACTAACCAGTGAGGATGAAAGCGCTTCTCTTAGTGAGAGAATTAAGTCGCGATGATGCAGGCCTAAGATGATTGCCAACAGCACAAGGAATTTTACGATTCACTTATTGAAGCTTTTGATCCATCAAACCCGTAAAGTGAAGCACCGATTGGCGGGAACTGGCATTTTGTGCATCTTCTGCAGGACAGTATGAAAGTCAGGCACAAACAATTTAGCAACCCATCAAACCCACCAATTACCGCTGACTGGGTGGCCATGAATAGCTTGCTGCGATGAAATGTCTAATCTGCACATGCTCCCAACCTAGAGTTAGCAAAGATGCAGACAGTTACTGGACAACTGCGAAACGAAAAGGTTGTAGATGAAGTTAGATTGTCAACAAAACCTCTGAAGAAAGGCGGACTGGTTTTGGAAAATGGCTTGCCCCAGTCAATATACTCTTTCCGGGAGCAAAAGGCAGTTCCTCCGGAGTTCGGAGGTGCCCTCTTACTACCTTTACTTGGAGGTTCGGAGAGTAAGCAAAGCATTGACAATTGTCCCAGCACTAATCTGATGAGCTGACCTTGGAAAGTTTTCGCAAGAATTCTGCTCTAAGGCCCCAGTGCATAAGTTTAGAGACGAGTGTTCCTGAGGAACAATTTAAATGCAGGCGAGTCACAGTATGATCGACATTGCAATGATTTTTCAAAAAATCCAGAAGTGCCATAAATGCAAACAGACGCTCTGTGAATTCTTTGTAAATTTCACCAAAGCGTTTGATTCAGTGAGTAGCGTCGGTATGCTGCCGATGGTTGGTAGGTTTGAATATCCCAGCAAACTCGTCAATTTAAACAAAATGTTGCACGTTTGTATAAGGGTGAGGAAGCATTTGTAAAGATCAATCTATGCTTCTTTTTTTCAATGTAACTTTCTTAACCCTATTCTTAATTAGTTTGTGTTTCACTGTAATTTTAGCGGTTGCATTTCGATAACTCGGAGTTTATTTTTCAGGTTGATTACCACCCGGACGATAGCCTTCCAAATATTTGATGTTCAGGAGTATCAAGTCTTCTAGTAACTCAACCGTTCAAAAGTAATTGCTTGAAGTCGACAGTGTGCTATTTGTATACATCGAAGAGAAACCTCATCGACTGACCGCAGCACTAACGATATCACTGAGCGAACTTCTGTTGCATAGTTATCAACTTGTCGATAGATCTGTCTCCAAACCACAGGTTACAAATTCGTGTGGCCAAGACAAGCACTGCCATTAGGCGTTTTGCTAAGCGAGACCAGAAGAATCGCGGCCTGAAGAAGAGATCAGAGCTGCTTGTCCACCGCCGGAAGATATTATTCCATCTGCTGAACTGCAGTGAAAATTGGGCATTGTGTTTACGGATTCTGCGACAACCCATCAGCTTCCATCTGCTATTTTTAAGACATGCCTTGGGTGTTCGGTAGTCGGATTAGTTCCAAACACTGAGGTAATTCGCCGATCAGGTACAGACGGAAGATAAACGATGCTGATGTTCAACCACCTTTGTTTGCTAGGGCACGCCCATAGAATTAGAGTTGAGCCGATTCTGTAGCAGCTGCTCTATGGACAAGTCGAAATATCTAGGCAGAATCCTGGTGGCCAGAAGGCGTGTTATCAGGGTGTTATCCAAATAAGTCCTTCAAATTGTGACATTGATTTGAGATCTTGGGAGAACTTAACGTTGAGCTAGATGTTTCGGAGAAATGCGACACGGCTGGGTGTCCAAAGTTTCACTGAGCGAAAGTTGTGCGACCGTGAATTGAAGCTTGCATTATGCAAACGAACTATGGATGCCGTAGATCTTAGTGACGTGATGATAGGGCACTATGACTGGTAGATCGTTAACGAACTCACAGTAAATTGCCAGAAAAGAGAGTAGACGCATGCCAAGCGCAATTTATTTAGTTTCATTTCACTCATTTTTTAATTAATTTCTGCCACCAACCACGTCGTTTAACAAATCATCTGCTTCCAATTTCAGATAATTGAAATATCACGACTTTCCACCTTTCCTTTCCTTCGGCTTTGTTGGGGGCACTGCACAAAGAAGGTTTCGTTTGGCACTCATTACAAATATAGCTTCTCGTTTTTCTTCCACCCGTAAGGAGGCGTATTCTTCTAGTCAACTACCCCTTCCCTCATATTTCGAATATCTTTCTCTCCACCTCAGATATCCTCCTTGAAGTCTCTCTATTTTATTACATTTGGACGACAAAATCAATCATTCCCATGTCTCCTCGTTTTATTCATCCTGGTTTTCACTGGGTATGTGGTATATGAGTGGATCCGCAAATGGAGATGCGTTCTCTAATTTTGGTTTTGGTCAAGGTGACTGGCTACTCTAAAAAGGAATCCTTTATCTGTATTTCAGTACGGTAGCCAATCAGGTTGTAGCAAGCAGTCACAATAAACGAGGCACTTTAGTACGTACGGCATTTGCTCGAGATATTCGGCGAGTGGAAGACCCAGGTAATCGATAGTCCTCCACTATATAGGGAAAGGGATGTCCACTTGCTGAAAAGAGTAGTACAAGAATCAGTCACAAAACTGGTGAGGTGGAAGACGTATAACTTATGGCTCAACTGAGTACACAAATTCATAGGAAGAATTTATTCAGCAATACAACCAATACAAGAACATGACAACGTGAAGTGTATAGTATATAAGTCAGCAAAACAAACATTCTACAATCATTCATTTATCCCTTTCAATAGTGTTTCTTCCGTCCGGCCAAGGTACCCGGCCGCCACGAACTCTGAAATGGGAAAAAAGAAAACACAAGTTGCTTGGCGTACAACTTGACTAGTGTCACATCTGAACCTGTACACTTTGGGATAACAGCATAAAAGTTAACCATGCTGGCTAAGTTCCTTTCATCCATTTAGTCACAACAGGAAGAAGACTTACTGCGTGAGGTGTTAAAACTTCGCATCATTCTCATCAGTCAACAAGGTTACGTTACTAACTTTCATGTTGCCTGGACACAGAAATAACAAATTAACAGTCTAACCAACTAGTTTAAACAATTTTACACCATGGATGAAGCCGGCCATCCAACTGACACGGTCAGGTTGCAACAGATATTGTTATGTATTCATATTCTGAAACCGAAAGTGGTTACTGAGACAACGTTAATCGGATAACACAAGCCATTTTCGGGGGCACAGAAGACGTTGACACGATCAGTTTACTTGTCATAGAACTGACGGCATTATCAGTACTCAAACGGTTTGCTATCTGCTGCGTTGCACCCCATCCTAATTACATCACGACGTTCCAATGTTGCACATATGTTTGTACGGTTTTAGCGCGAACTTTATCTCTGTGGCCGACAGTATGTCCAGCAAGGTGCACGTAACCCAACAGATCCAGTTTTCGGGGTTGCAACACCATTTGTCAATTCCGGAGTTTACGTGGATGCTGTGCTACATACTTGCGGCTGTCCAGTTGAATGCGCTGACCTATGACGCGACCTCACAAGATCTAATCACACGCATATACTCACACGCAGACAGGCGTAAGAACTTGGATAATGTTGATAGCTTAAGCACAAAGCCAGCGTTCCATCGAAAATAACAGAAACATTTGGAAACCTTCTATCGTTTAAAGAAATCACAGTTGTAAGCCCACAGTGCACAGACAATCGATGGGTTGGATTTGCGGTGACTAGTCCTTGAAGGGAGTATGATTAACTCGAAGTTGTGCGCATGTTAACGACAAAATGTGCCATTCAGAGGTATTCTAACTTCGACGGAGAGTCTTATCATTGTTACGACACCGATTAGCTTGCACGGAAGCAGTACGTTACTACAGGTTCACCCCAATTAATTGACGTGTTATATTGCTAAATCAAGCATATTTATTTACACAGCACATTGTCATCCCATGGGCTTTGTATGTTTCATCTTTCTAGTACAGAACCTACGGACCGAAATCGGCATGCACATCTGTGCATTACTAACTGTCATAGTTCAAAAGCCAGAATGTTAACGAACTATCTACTGATTCTGTTTTGTCCTCACACTCTGAGTCCACAAAATACGGTACAACCCGTACAACTGCCGGGCTATTTTTTTACGATGACTGCGAGCTGCTCTATGATTTCTTCACACGTAATTATTATGGACGGATACTGTGAGCCCCCGCTTGACAACTTACGTTGTTTGCTGCCACAGGTGTATGGAAGAAGGATCAGCGTAGTTCGTGATTCCCATCCTTAGAGAGATTCTTCATAGCCGATTTCCTCTTCGTTTAGGTCTAAGAGGTATTTAAGTATGTGTGTGTATGTATGACCAACCACTACTTAACAGTTACTACTTATAAAAAACTAATGATACGTATTGGAGGATTGGTTCGCACAGTTGGATTAGACGTAATCGTAGAAATTATAACAAATGAACGGAAACGTGACTCACGTGACTTACGGTTCATTAAAGTGCTGTGACCACCATGCGTATTTACGCGGTGGAGTGCATCGAAAATGTTGAGACGGTGTCGAGTTGCAACGTTATAGTTTAGTTCGCTTCCATTGTTTGGGCGTGTTGTCGGAGTGGTTTTGGAAGTTGTGCTGCGTCACGTGTGCACTTGTAAGTAAACCCGCTTGGATAGTACGGAAGGTGAAAATTGTGCAGCGTAGATTTTGTGTACAGGCTGGACTAGGATTATCGGATCACGCTTTAGCTCGTAGTACAGATAGATGATCAATGTGATCTTCAAGATTTGTAGTAGGGTGCGTGCATGGTGAAAAAATTAACATGTATGGTTTGCTGATCAGATATGAAGTGAATGAAAGACTGAGACTGAGCCATTAGTTTCGACAAATGACAATGTGTGGTCGGAAGATAAAAATTCATTTCACGAACCGGGGCGCTTGACCATCAGACAAGCGATCATGTGAACATCACTTGTGGCAGACATTTGCTATTTGAACTGTTCGGTAAATGAGAAGTTCAGCTCTTCACATGATCGGTTGTTGGTTCAAACTATGTTCAAGCTATCTTTGCCTGATTACCGTAAAGAGTTAGGAAGCCTGGTGGGTAGCGTTTTGTCTAGTTTATACTTTGAATAACCCAGTGTCTGAGTTTTTCAGCTTCTATCCAAGTCGTTTGGTCATAAAACTGAATTCCTACTTTAGAAAGAAACCCCACTGATAAACGCTAGTTAGCTGAAAGTCGTTTTTAGGATATGAATTAACTCCAACACGACTTCTTAGATATTGAGCAATGAACTACCTTTTCACTGTTTTTGTAGCGCACATTCAGTGGCTCTGTAGACTTTGAAGTGAGCTGATTTGTTTAAAATATATAAGTTATCCGGTAGTCCTGAACATACTTCCCTAATACGAAATGGTCAGACTGACTCGGCTTGATAACCCTTTAGGGTAAAACTTGAATGAACACTAGCAAACAAACTGAGGATTTGTTTGTGAACAAATATGTACAGCTCATCTGATTTTTATTACTTTGTGTTGTGATTTTTGTCAGCCTCATCGTGTTGTTTCACAGTAAACGAAAGTCCGTTTTTATCAACACTATCATCGTAGTCTTCATCAGTATCTTTCAAACTGACGTAGCCAACAGATTAACAAAACGTAGTTATGGTTAACTGTCATAGCTGTGTCTGGTCCACCGAATATAGTCAATCTTTAATCAATGCTCTGTACTTTGCTGCATTTTAGATGGTCGGTTTTTTAAGGCGATACTCTTTCAGTTATTCATTTAATAGGCTTCTTATATATAAAGATTATTTTTCTAAGGGTCTAAGTATTACTTTGACTCGCATGATACGGATTATTCTAGGAAGCTTCATCTAACCTACCATAGCTACCCTTGTAGTACATTACCTTAGTAGGTTCATGGCTAGGTTGTAACTTAATAGCCATAACCGCAATATAGCTTCAAGATAAAAGTTTTTCAATACCGTCCAATTCATACAGTTAACTGAAGGTCCTTACATCAACTCTATTTTATTAAATGCTTGGACAATATGCTGAATAAACCAATGACGCTTTATGTTACTGATGTTTTCACCAGAACCAAGAAATCTGACTTTACGTTAGACTTTTCAAATCTTGAACAGTTGATCTTGTCTAACAAATTCGCCTATTCAGTGAGTGTTTTTGTTCTTTCCCAAAATAGTGGAAACATTGCATTTGTATTTGTGATAAACGATGTATTGTGTTCAGTAGCTCTCATTTTCTCAAGATGTTTGAACAATTTTCGGAAAAAATTCCTATCTGACACCACTTATCTCATTTATTCCGATCTCAGTAAACACACTTCCGCATATTCCACTAAATTCCGGCAGAACGCTTTGTTTCTCACGCGCCCCATTTGACTCTACACAAATCCTGCCTTCCTATTCATGAAGTGCTTACAAACCCTAATAGTTTTGCACAATTGATGTTGACTAACCGTTCCTCGACTTTCCATCAGTTTCACAATCGTCATGAGTATTTTAGTGGCCCAGGCAAACTTACTTAATTGTCTTCCGTTTGGTGAAGATACAAATATGTAAAAAGTGGAAACTATACCTCCAATGGACCAGAAATCGTTTCACTGACTGGACTTGACGTGATGTGACATAAAAATCTAAAAATTCCTGTATTACCTTGTTTTTAGTTACCTAATTGAAACTTGTGAGAAACTTACATTTCCGTTTCCTACCAGAGATGAGATACACAGGAAGAACCTCCGAAAATGGAATCAAAAGTTTGACCAGAACATGTAAAAAATAAATGCGCGGACGGCAAAGGGGTGAATTAAATAATGCCGCCACTTATAAAACAGTCATTTAAGCATGTTTAGGAATGCACAGTAAACCATAAACTAACTCTTCTGAACAACAAACCGATGAACGCAACATCCGTAATTGTCAAATGGATTGAGAATAACACAACGTTATGAGCAAGTTGTAATACTCTACGTTTCAACCACCTTGGGTGGCCTTCCTAAGAAGTGTTGTAATCGAAATCATATTGTTAATGTGCGCATTCCCAACATTCTGTAATGATATCAACACCGTTAGCCATGTTTCAGGTACTTAGCTTGCCTATTTACTGAGATTATACTGGTGGGTCCTGTATCAATAGCGAGCAGTGAATTGCTTTACTACACGATGGTTCCCATTACCGAAACTGGATAGCTATTGAAAAATTTGTATTGAACGCCTTATCAACCACTCCAGTACGTTCGTTTACTTGTAAATCAGCCAGGTGTACTTGGCTATCTGCGAGTATTCCATTTGTGTAACCATTGTCCTGCTTCATTCTGAATCAGGTATTATTTGTTCGATTGTGGAGGTTGTTGATAACCACCTCAGTTACTCGGATAGCTTTGTTGATTGGTCGTCCATTCCGTTGCTCACACATGCACACAAGTGTGTGTATGTCACTGCACTTGCATCGTTTCTGAGGCGCGTCCTAAATAGCGTCCAGACTTGATAAACGATCAAGATGGATGGCGCAATGTGTAGGCTGGGTATGAATAGATAACTGTGTGTTCACTGAGAGCGTCGTTCAGTTCGAACACACTATATCCGTCATCAGTATTTTTCACGGACGAAACTTGCTTAGCTGCTTGTGTTTGAATATGTGTGACTTTTTAACGTGAGATATGAAGAAGATTGAATTCTTACTAGACACTGTGAACGTACTGAGTCGGGTGTTAGCTAGACTTTATGTCTTGTTGAAACATTGTCCGGCAAAAAGACGATACCTAGGAAGGGCTGTGCCCGCCTGCGAATCCCTTCTGTAGAATAGTGTTCACCTTGAATTTCTCCCCAATGAATACCTATAACTCTTTTGAGCATGGATAATCATGGTAATTTCATTGCATCTGTCGAACAATTGGGTTGATTAATAAGTGCAGACGGTCATAAAAGGACCGAATTACCCTAGTGCCGTGGTCATAATGTATGAAACATAGAGTAGATTTAAAGTTGCCCCAGCTTGATAATCTTACTGCAGAGTATGATCAAAATCAGTCTTAGCCTGAATGTTACTCAAAATAGCTTCTCCTCTCAGAAGGACTTCTCAGTCAAACCTTTCGGTAAAAAGCATCAGGATTGGACTTCGTTTCCATTCGGGCTCACAGCGGATGCACATCTTCATGAGAACCGGAATCTGTACTGAGGTTATGTTTCTCATGAGGCAGCCATGCTAACCACTGCGTCATTCAGCTGACCTTAGCAAAGGCCTAACTGTCACAGCTACACAGTCTTTCAAGTCCTCTTTTGAGGACAGCGATTACGGTTACTGTTAAGTGTCTCAAGGGGGTGCAAACTGGCAGCCGACTCTTGAGAGTGGCAAGCATGTGTACAGCTGAATGTCCTTCCATACTAGAAGGCAGCCCGTCTAGGTGCTTATAGGTGATTTGGCAAAAACGTGACAGACACTATCCTATCTCACCCATACAGGTCACTAACTGGGTATGGCAGACAGAATGTTGTTTCATTGCTCGCTGCTGACGTTATTTAAATTTCATTTTGATCAATTTCATTCATTTTTCCTTCAAACCAATAAACCGCTCAACATGGAGAGGGGCGCATGGACATACAGTTTATACCCTTTACTTGATGCCTATAAACATATCTGTGAACGGCCGCGTGCGTCATGGTAGCATACGTACCAGGCACGAAGCCTCCTTCATGGATGAAGGAAATTCTGAGGCTAATAGATGATGAAATAATCCTGAAACATTGCTTCATTCTCTGATTCAACGCTTGAAGCCAGTTAGTGCGGCAACCTATATTGTTGATAGAAACAATTGCCGTGTATGCTGCAGTTGAGGCGCTATTTGCTTCCAAATGACTGTCGGTTTGTTAGTCCATAATTTGTCTGTACACCGCTACAGAATAATCTGATCGAATTACTGATGGAGGATGTTGGTATGTCCTTGACCGTTATACTGGATGCTGTGTCCTGAATCTGAACAACTGAATATGTTATCGAACTCAGTATTACCGAGCACTTTTTGTTACTAATGTCATGTGTATTTTTTTACCCTTGAAATTCCTTGTTACCTAGTGTTCACTTAGGTTTGTTGCAGTGCTGTTACAGAAATAAACATATGCATGTACTTTTAATGGTCTTCCAGAAGTTCAAAAGGGTGTCGTGAAATATCATTTTACTGCGTATATTCGAGTTGCTCTATCATTCTGAATCCAACCTATCTACCACTTTACACCGGGTCAAAGGAAATTTCCATTTATTCAAACCAGTTTAATCTAATTTAGAGACGAAGTAGTATAATCTGATTGAAATCTAAAGTAAATGCCATTAGTCGTCCTAAAATTAACTTGCAGTAAACAAACGAGGTTTCCTTAAACTAGATATACCGTGAAGTGAAAATTCGCAACACGCACATGGATTTTATTACGTTTTTGATTGCTTGCACAGTAAATATTTCGCAGATATATCAAGACAAACAAGGTAATCCATTAGTATTCATTCGTCTATATAAATTAAACTTATTTGCGTCAGTAAGAGAATAAGGTGGAACAGTTTTGGCAACATTTCGAACAACAGTGTTAATCCCCTTATTGGTAATCGGTGGCGTTTAATTAATGCAGATTAGGTTGCACACGTTTGCACGGAAATTCAGATGTGC
>JTDE01000928.1:53862-76820 GCA_014338405.1 Paragonimus skrjabini miyazakii
CTTCTACCATTCCAAGAAAAATATCAGCCAATGTTGATGGACAGTGCTGTCAGACATGACAAAATCTCATTCATCGGCATTAGTTTTGTGAGTCACTACTTTCCTCACCTCACCTCTTTCTTTTGCGAAACAGTGACTACAACTTCTCTCGTTTATCATGAATTTTCCCCACTGTAGGTTTTGCTGCACTAGTGTCAGCTACACAGCACGGATCAGTATTAACTACACAGATAACGCCTGCATTTTGTTGTTCTGTCAAACGTAGTCAATGTCTAATTTGACGGTATGTATTAGTTCGTTGTCTGTCACATTCTGTTTACTTCAGTCGGACATTGTTCTCCTTAAGTCGTTCTCGGTTGACTGACTTTGCGGACCGAATACGCCGATAGTCACGGGTGAAACAACTGCTCCGGGAAACAAAAGCCAACGGGATAACAGCTGAAAAAGATGATTTCAGTCAAAATTGATTAACGGTTAATTCGAACTGTTTTGACGCTTGATTGTTACAGAATTCAAATGAAAGTAGTAACTGTAATTGGACTCGTCCGAAAGTCCTAGGAAAGATGTAGGTTTACTTGCAAACACTCACGTGTCAAGTACGATGTTTACACTTCAAATTATATGCTCATAAACAAGTCCGTTAGTATGTCAGGCTTAAATGTGAGTTGCTTTGCGGAAACAGTGTTGTCCATAGTTATAGAAAGTATTTAAAGTATAAATCGAAAACTAACTTTTAGTGCTCACTAAATACTACCCTATTCTCATCTCACTGTGAAGGTTAGACATTGTCCGTAATGCTCCTTGTTCTTCTCGCAGGCTACTAATTTGTTTACATTGTTTCGCTATTTAAGTATGCGCTGCTATATAAGTCATCATTTTCGTATCAAGTAGCTTTGGTTCTTAACGCAGAGGATGGGTTTCCGTCAACGACAGATGCAATGAACTATTGACTAGTTGGTCACAGGAATATATAGTGTCTAGCAGAAAAATTAACTGACAAGTTGCTGATCAGATTTGAATGGAAAAAGCTTGATAGTGTACTGTCAAATCTTTGAATCACACAGGAACTAGAAAGAGCGCACATATACTGATGTCTGCTGAAAAAACAGAGGCTGACTGTAAAACAGAAAATCTGTCACACTATTGAGAGGATCGATGGTAGACATTTAAGGCTGACCACTGTACTACAAACCACATTTTATACGAATTCAGTGTTCACATAACAGCTGTTTGAATTGGCATTTTTACGACTAGATTACCAGCAATAATTAGCATTGTTTGACTATCCCATTAGAGTAATTCAAATGACTTCAGTGTTCCAGAATAAGAAAAGTTCATCAGATTAGGATGCTTATTCAATGGCCAAATGTCGAGAAACACTTGCAAGTAAGTTCTATTGTTTCGAGTTATAAGACGCTTCCCAGTCGTTACTGCACAGAACAGATTATTCTCGTTTCATACCATTAATTCCCTGAATGGTGAGACGGAACATTGGAAGGATCTGCCACATCCAGTAGGACAACTGACTCATATTCAACAGAGATATTCATTTACACATCAAGGACCGTATATCTGGACAGTTGATGGTTCTTATAGTTAAAGACTGGATACATTGCATTTTTTCTTCAAGTATGATACTTGGTTTGGTTTGATTCAAATGGCTGACCGTCTCACATTTTAACTTACAATGTGGCATCGAAAATAATTATTATTAAAACTAGTCCACACAATATTTACTGCGGCCAATTCCAGATGCTAATCGTAAACTTAATGAAAAACCGGGTAAAAATTGCTCGCTTTTACACCATTAAATACCTTGTACATTGAAGATGCTTAGGAGCAAACAACCATGTTGTCTTTGGTCAATACTGCTTCCTTCAGTTCCAGAACAATGTCCTTTTTGGGTGAAAAGTGAACTTTGAGAACTTGAAGTGTGAACCTCTTCGGAGTGCCAAAACAGCCGTCATTCAGCCTATGGTAAGTTTGTTATTGTGTTCTGTAGAAAGGTTTACTTACCGAATTACATTTCAGGCTACCTAACTCTTATTGTTTTCATTGAAATTAACAGAAAAACGTCTTTCTACCATCTGCAGTTGATGGTCTAGAAGCTAGCAAACAAGCTTCCAAAGTAAGTTTAGGTTAAAACGCTAAACAAGTTGACCAATTTTTTGCCATTCTGGTATAATAGCTAGGCCGTACGGTTGTGCACAAAGAGCTAGTCAGATCAAACGTCTTCTTGGTTACCATGGCTTCAGAAGCACGGTCCGTTTCCATAAACTGGAAACCCGATAGCCTGATGACTGATAAAAGCTTTGTCTTTTTCATGCGAAATATTCGTCACAGTATCATAAATGTACAAAATAGTGTTTAGAGTACAATGTACATGATTTTACAAGTCTGTGCAGCTTGAGACTGAATGTCACGTCAGCCATTAACAACCCTAGTACATACAACTAGACGTAACAGAAATGGATTTCGATCAATTGAAATTGTCCATAATACAAGGTGCATACCAAAAGCATGCAAACGGGATGTCACGTTACCCTCCATCAGGCTACAGATGACTAACCCAATAGCAAACATATCCAAATACGCGTTGAATTTTCAAGCTTGGTTTGTTGCTTCTCCAAACAAATCATTAGGGAGAAAAAAGTAACAGATTGTACTACATAATATCAGTTGACTTGTGTTGCATCTCATCGGGTACATATTATAGTGTTTGTATTTTTAGTGCAAGGCCAAACAGAATAAACAGTAAAGGATAAGCGATTGTATGCACGGAATGACACTGAGTATCTGTCATCACAACATCCAGTTGACAAATACGTCATTCTGCTATGACAGCGATAACCATCGCCTTCAGGAAAGTAACACAATTCAGTGCCGGTTATGTAGTAGAATTTCGAAGCCACACCAAGACAGAACGATACTTCCATAGAAATGGCCTTATTCAGGAGCAGTTAAGTAGGGTTGATATCTTAGAAGTCAACCAATTCTTGAAAATGTGGGCTCTGCTCAGAATAGTCTATCTGCCCGCAAGTCGGTCGAGATCAGTCTGCTACACTTCTGTGTTCAGGGCCTAACCACATGCCACACGGATTATTCATAGGACAAGTTTTTATTATCACCTGTCTGTCACAATCCGTTGGACACCGGTGAACGACTGATCGTTCGTCCTGTGTAACTCCCACACAGGAGTTGGGCATGACTCAGCAGCTTGTACGAAAGTCCTTGAACTACACGGGATTGTTGACTTCTTGAAAAATGGCGATCGTCTGCACGCCTGTGTGCTGCTCACGATTTGTTAACCGAAACCACCCGATTCCAGTTGGATGCGAGTGGTATTACGACGTTACTCCAAGGACGAATCGGTCACCGTCATTGTTTTATTACGTGATAGTGCGACAGTGTGACATTAGCAAAGTGCGTATCACGCAAATGATGCGCGCGACTGAATGCAGTGCAGACCACAGGCTGATCACGACCAAATTGTTTATTCACGTTTGTCAGCCTGTTCATTGTATACCGTCTGGTCAACAGCAGGAGCTGGATGTTAAACGATCACAGAACCCAAAATGAGGACTACGCCTCAACGTGCTGTTGCCGTTTGTCTAAAAGACGTCTGCGTATCCGCTATCCCTGACAGCTTATGAAAGCATCTCAAGGAAAATTTAACCCAAACAGCCATCGAGACGATTAGTATCGAGCTCCAGAAATGACCGGAATGGTTTGACAACAACACACTCATTTCCACAATGGATCCAAGCAGTGGAGACAAAGGAGCTACTTTCAGGGTGGGTTGGGGTTCGCCATCAACTCGCCGAACAGCTTCGTGGAACCAAGGATGGCTAGTGGAGAGAACAATGTTGGTAATTGCTAAGTTATACGGACCGTCAAAAACACAAGGAGTTCTGTGATCCGCCTGAGGCGACTTCTGACCAGTCCTTACAGTTTTTTAAAGCACTGATTTTCGGGACCCTAACGTTTCGTGCACCCAGCCGGAGGACATCAGGAAAGACTGGCACAAGCATTTTGGTAATACACTAAATCAACCAGGTACCATTCATTACGCGACCGTGAATAGCCTGCCACAATGAAACGGCAAAGCTTCACATGCTTCCATCCAGATTTAGAATAGGTGTAGAAAGTCACTGAACAACTTTGAAACGGAATAGTTGCATGTGAAGATAGGTTACCAGCGAAAACTCGGAAGGATGGCGACCGAATTTTGGAGAGCACTTTGCTCCAGCTAATTCGTTCCATCAAAGAGCAAAAGGCAGTGCCTCAAAAATTCAAGGATACCCTTGTCGTACCTCTGATGAAAGGCACGGAGAGAAAGCAGAGCACCGACAGTTATTGGAAAATTTTCACTGGAAGTGGGTCAGCAACAGTCCTGCTGATCCGACTTGATGCAGAAGTTTCGGAGACCAATGTTCCCGAGCAGGAATGTGGATTTTGGGCTGTCCACAGTACCATTTACATGATGTGCGATTCCCCACAGATCCAGGAGAAAAGTCGTGAACACAACCAAACTCTGTATGATTTCTTGGTAGATTTCACCAGGGAATTTGGTCTCACGAGCCATGAAGCATTGTGGATGGCATTTGGTAAGTCTGGCCGTCCATCTATATTCGTTAAATGAATTTAAATATTACATGTAGATTTGAAGGCAAAGATGTAGTCGTGTGGGTCAGCTTCTGATGGTTTTGACATTGTCACTGTCATGAGTCAGGGTTGTGTCCCAGTCCCAACCCAGTTGAATTTGTATTTCACCACAATGCTAACAGTTATACTTAAGAAGTCTGATGGCGGTGTGGAAGTGGGGTACCACACGGTTGACCGGCGTCTAAAGCAGGCTACGTACTTCCACACTGAGCATGCCGTCGTTTACAGACGGTTGTGTACAATAAGCACACAGCGAAGATGATACTCACCGGTTGACTAGAGTTTATGCGAGCTAGCACGTAACTTTAAGTTCAGTTTTAAAGCAAGTAAGGCAATACATATGTCTAAGATTTTTCTGAGAAGAGTTGTATCCACATTTGAACTTACCATCAACGAAGACAAAGAAGAAAACTGTGCATGCTTCTTAAACTTCACACACACCACTCAGCGGACCACTACGGGGATCGCGAGTTACCAGCTCGTATGACCGAAGCTATCGCTGCCTTTAGGCGTCTTGCTAAGCGAGACCGGAAGAACTGCGGTCTAAAGTAAAGATCAGAGTTGCCTGTCTACCGCCGAACGGCATTGTCTAGTCTGTTGTACTGCAGTGAAACTTTAACATTGTGTTTACGGAGTATGCGGAATTCCAACCGCTTAAGTGTTGTAGGTATAACACTTGCCTTGGATATTCGGTGGTCAGGTTGGTTTCAAACACTGAGGCCATTCACCGATCAGGTACAGACGAAATTTAGCCAACGGTGACGCCCAACTACCTTTGTTGTTTAGAATGCGTTTATAGGATTGGAGATGACTCGATTCTGAAACAGCTGTTTTCCGGGCAATTCGAAACAGGTAGGCAGAATCCCGGTAGCCAGAAAGCGTGATGTCAGTATGCTATCCAAATAAGTCCTTCGGGTTGTAACATTGATATCAGATCTTAGAAAGTTTTACAGTTCGGCCGGATGTTCTGGAGAGATGCGATCCGGTGGGATGTCCGAACTTTCGATGTGAGTTGAAGTATGCATTACGCAAAGGAACTATGGATGTTGTAGGTCGTAATGACTTGACGGTAGGGCGTTGTGACTTTGGTGGTTGGGAATGCGTCGGCCGTCTCCGATTGATAAATTATCAGCGTATTCGTAATGTGAAGTCCACGAAAAGACGACGAGCACATAAGGCACAAGCAAAGGTTTGCTATATTTAACTTTTTCGTTTGTATCAGCTGACGACTGTCTTCGCTAGGTAAATCATCCGCTTTCCTTTCCGGAACCTTGAGTCACTATTTTCTTCCATTTCCTTCTTTTCTTCAGCTTTGTTAGTGCGTTGTACAGCGATTGTATTGCTTGGCCTTCGGCCCAGGTTTAGATATTTTCCTCCTCTACGTAGAAGACAATGGTGTATACTCATTTGTATAACTACTTCTTGCCCTGTATTTTCGATATCTTTCTTTTTAAATTAAATTTTATCATCATAATCTGTCTAGCTTTTGTTTTCAACACATAATGGGTTCAGCTTCATTTTAGTTTACCGTCCAGCTGACGATCAGTGACCAGCTGGACCTAAAACGTCACTGCTTACACATCTTTCACTCATATTACTTCAAGGTAACAATGAATACATGGTGTGTGAGTAGTATTACAGGTTTTTCAACGCAAGCCACATGTTGTGGATATTACATACAGACAATTAGGATTTGGTTGATGCACGAGATTGAATGAAAACGGATACCGTTAACCGTATGGCATCGCGTTCTTTTTCTGTTAACCCTTATTGAATCTGTTATATTAAAACCAAAAGTGTCATATACCTGAAGATATGCCCCTACGTTGATCTGGCAATAACTCGTACATTCAACAGCTATGTCCCTTTTGCGTTAAGATCACAATAGCTTAGTCTGTTTAACAGTCATTCGGACAAATATTATTTTCATACAAGGTCTCTTTGCTCAACGCTTATGTACTCTAGGACCTTCGAATTTCTACTAACCCATCAACCTCATAACCACGGACCTGGACATTCCTACTACAACTGATGTTTGGCAAAGGATGTGGATTATGTGAGTTGTACGGCAAACACAACTGATCATCGCATTCGCATTTACACAGGCGTTTCAAGGCTGCCCTTTCTAAAAGAAGTACTTTTTTAATTAGGCTAGTTGAAACGTCTGTGTGAATGTGACCACCGTGAGCAATTGTTAGAGATGTTCAATTTAGGTTGGCTAGAATGTCCCACTACTTGTCGGCAAACGGAATAAAGCTCAGCAGTTTTAAGAATTCCTTTAACTTCGTATTGATGAGAGATCCCCATAATGGATCCATCAACTACAGTTATAAGATTGACTGCAAAACTCAAACAACCTAAGTTTCATACACAAAATAAAATGGGTAATCGTTTACACATGATGAATTGATTGTGCCTACTGTGTGGTATACAGTACAATAGTAAACAAAGCCGCCAAAAGAGTATGTGCCATGGGTTCCAACCCCAATCGTCGTAACCGTGATGGGATTGGACTGGAGCCGTATGCGGATACGAGAACGTTCACTTGAAAAGAACTCACATAAGCTGCTGCAAGCAGAACCTTGATCAATTGGCCCCGGCTAAACAAAAACAGCGATTAACTGTTGAATCGAATTTGCTTCTAAGACGTGTTGCTCAAAACAGTGTTTGGACGCGCATCGGTTTTAAGTCACTGAATCATTTGAGTCGAGTAATAACAAACAAACAAACTATAACGTAACATGAATGTGATCCAGTAGCAACTGTTAATGCAAACACTGATGGTTCTGCATAAAATGGGCTCTGTCGCTCTATTGGTTTGGTGTTGGCCGAGTGTGAGCATGCTATTCTTGTTGCTGGTTTGAATCCAACGGAAGCCTAGACTTTTCGCAATTGGGTCTCATCCATATTGTGAAATCGGCCACATTGCCTACAGGTAGTACGATTTCACCGCTCGACAGTTGTACTGGTGAGTTCTGGCGTAAAAAGTTTAAGTAATCCTGCCATGGTAATCAGTCTGCTGGATAATTTGGTGAATCCTATAAGGGACAGTTGGACAGGCAAATGACCGAATCCAGATACGAAATCTCCGACGTATCTTCGTACCTCAACCTGGCAGGGGTAACAAAATGTTTGGGCGTGCCACCTCTGTCGCTCGTTCGGATTCGGAAAGTTTTGAGAACCACAAATGTAAAAGTTATTTGCAAATTTTATTCTCCCGTCAACAAACACAATATTTCTAAAACAAAAGTTTTCTTGACTATAACAAAGCAGTCCTCGCTCCTAAGGTCAACCCGTGAGCTCTATCAGCGGAATGTCCCATAACATTTGTTGCCTTCCTATATCAAATCGTGAATCTTTTCTCTACTATTTGCGTTCAGTTGTTGAATGTGAGCTGCAGTGTATGCCCAGCGGAAAAGGTGTGGGTGCGGTTAACTGAGACGAACGCAATATCCAGTTGAAGTTGGAATAATACGATATCATTTGACCGTCAAATACTTTCTATAAAATATTATACTTTCTCAAGCGGCTTAAACCGCTACTCCGGCTCATCCTCCGTCTTTGGTTCCGTACTAGACGAAATTCGTTTTGGCCTGCTTACCTTCTTTCCTGTCAAAAGTATGATGCGGCAACCTTGCCTAAGGTTACACCGTGCAATACCGTAAATTTTAATAAACGCATAATATTCATGAATGAGTCCAGGATTTTTCACTCAACAAGTATTGTCATTTTTCCAGTTTATTTGCCCTGTTAGTTGCAAATAAAATTTACCACTAATTGTGACGTTATTGAGCAACGGTTTAAAGCAGATGATCTATCCCGGAAAGTGGGAGCGACTTCGGTTTTTCTCGGTGCTATGGGCCTTTACAGTGACAGTTTCAAAAGTTTCCTTCATACGCTTTTACATTAGATTATCAAATATACGCCGCAAAGCGAATAAAGCACAAAAAGTAAAACCGGATTAGACATTCCGACCTATCTACAATTTTCGCTCACTCCATTCCAGAATCGCCTCAAGCCGACTGATGTTAACGACGAAACCTGACGTTATCAGATGTTATGATCCATGTCTGGATGAACAGAATCCTCCACCCCATTCGATCAACTGTCCCAAGCCAAAATGAAGAAAAAGCCAGGGTGAATTGCCAGATACCAGCAGGTGTATGTACCGCCTTTAAGTATACATGTATCGTCCCACCCTCCTCCATTATTCTGTAACGCCTCCAGTCGCCTATGATAGTTACTGATCTACATGGCTTGTCTTAATCTTGACACTTGATTTCTGCACGTTTTAGGTAGCTAATATGTTCGGTGGGAATTGTCAGAAACAACCATTGGCAAGGGAAACTTCATACAAATCCGATGAAACTATTAATAGACTTGGGTTAATAAGTAAACCCTGAAAACTTAGTAATCACAGCAGCTTTGTCAGCCCAACATTAGCCTGTCCAGGTCACATTTACAACTATGGTAAGTGGCGTAAAATATCTTGCTTCAATTCCATTCGATGGAAGTATCTGTGGATCAAATATATATTATGAGAATATCACGGCAACGATAAAGACTTACTTACTTCTTGTAATTATTAACTGTGTCTGGGATGATTGAAGTGGAGTGCGCATTCAGGGTGTTGACTTCATCACTGTCAATTGATGGAACTGTAACTCATCAATTGGTTTTCATTTCAACGTTGATTATTTCACTGTTTCTTTTCACAAACTTTTATTCCTATGTTTTGCAATCAAGAGGGTGCCTTCTAAAATTGGCTTCCATTCTTTTCCTCAAGCCAATCTGGAATAGTGTGCAACTTGAAGGAACAGTAGTATCATATTCACATAAGAACCAGTTTGTCAAAAATTGCTAGTTATCAAATTAAGAAAGTTTAGCTTCGTCCATACGAACTTCAACAACCAACCGAAGGGAGATTTCACATATGTAGTCATACAGAAACAAATAAAGATCACAGATAACATCCTGTAATGTTGAGGCGTGAATTTTCACACAACTGAGTTCATTTAGTAGTTATTGGTTCGATAGCCAGCTCAATTAGTCAGCTCAGCTAGTCATGTGACCAGCTCGGTAACCCCTTAAAAGCAAGTTCAAATTTCGATTGTGATGAGAATATAAACTACTGATGAGAGTGAATCTCCGACCTAGTGTTTCGTTTCTAGAGAGGTTAGATGAAGTGTCTGTTGGACAGAGGCATCTGCAATCAGTTGTGGACAATGTTCAGTGCGTTACGATCAGTCAAACATGGGAATCTCGGCAGCAGATGTGTGAAGCCATACGATCAAGCAGAGTAATGTGACCATGTCCGTGCTGGTAGCGTTATTTAGCAGCAAGGCTTCTTTATCACTTAAGTAAAGGTTCATTAAAAACTACTAAGCCAAACTTTGGCGATATTGTCACTTATTAAGTCACACTGTGACACTATAAGCGCCAAACTGGTGGCACGTAATGGATTCCAATCAACCTCCTTAATATCTCCAGTAAAAGTACTGGATAGTCTATCAAAAGCGAATCATCCTCAAACTTGGAATAGATAATTCTTTGTTTTATCAACGCTGCTTATGTACAGCATGTACAGGTAGGTAAGCTGACCACACAGATTGCAGAAGTTTGCAAGGGTTAGCGTATCGACCTATATATAAACCGAGTAAACTTTCATCTTCTGGGGCTAGTAGCCGGATTGGAAGAAAATTGAAAGAATGTGACATAACATTTGAACAGTTATTCAATACTTCGTAAGAAAAATCCACTGGTGCAGCCAAAACCCTTGATGCGTAAGATTCGTGCCCTGTCTAATCTCCATGCACATTTTCGACTTCGTAATACAGAACAGGGGATTATATAACGGAAACAATGGGTCAAGTGTGGAACTAACCGTATCAGGGAAACATACCGTGAGGCCATTCGCTATTCAGTCAGTGGCATCGTTACTATGTCAATGCTAGCTATCAGCTGTGAATTTCTGAACACGTAAAGGTGAATATCAAAGTCTCAGAGCAACTGCCTCAGCATATTACAATAGCCGGAGCTTATCAGTTGTGTAAACAACTCTGAATGTCTGTGTGGGATCCACCTGGTGAAGGCTCTCCAGGAAATGACGAACGATCGTTGATGTCGGTGGTTTGTATGGTGGTTGTTTTGTTCACGCATGGTTATCAGCTTGTACTTGTGTCACATACTACCCTGCCTCTGCTGGGTTATGTTCTGAGATCCGAAACCTTGGGTGTGGTTTCATCATGTCATTGTAGTCATCATGGTTTAAATGTTTGTGACCCGAGGTGGGCATGTGCGGAAGGGAAGTGTCCAAATGTCATTTGGGCGTTGTCGCTATTGTTCGACTGCCGCACCACTGTGAGCCACGAACGTGTGGGACAAGCCACTTTTGTGCGGAATCACATGCTTGTGGACAGTGTGTGTTGTTATTTTTGCGTCTGTAGGCTTTATCCTCGCTTCTGGCCTAACGAATGAGGAGTGAGGTCCGCATGCGCCACCTTTATCAAAATTAGCTGTTGTATGAGTTGCTTTCGATTGGTCTGGCGGCTGCTGGGCTCCAGGTACTTCTAATGTGGACGCCACTTTATTTCTTATTAACGCTGAGGTCAAAAAACAGGTTTGCCAGTGTGGGAGTAAACCTTCAATGAATCTCACATGTCTTCATGAATTTACGATAGCTTCACGGAGCGATAAGTGTCTGGAGGTACATTTGTAGTGCCTTGTTCTGTTGTGTGTTGTGGAGTTTTCTACGTGCCGTACAGGCATCTAATGTTGTTGGAGTAAATCGTCTCCAGGATATGTTAATTGTAAACAGTTAGGGGAAATCGTGATTACGAGTTTACCCATTTACCTGTTCATACCTACTTGCATCCTAGTTCTAAGATTATTTCTTGTTAGAGTGCTTCGAGAGGAGGCTTATTTACATGGTTTTCATAAAAGTGGGGGCGCGGTACATCATGTTTGAAAGGTCAAGCAACAGTCGAGTATTCTGTGTAGTTTCAGGTGACTTTTGTGTTATTCACGTGCAACTTGAAAGTTGTGCGTAGTTTGACTGACCCGTCCATCCAGATGCATCATATGATTAGTTGACTAGGCCTGGTAGATGTGATACTGTACCAACCCACGCTAGTTGAATAATCAGCGATATTCTGTATACCGCACGAGTGAACTATTAAACTAAAAACAGAGATCTTCTATCTAAATGATACCTCCTTGGATAAACTTAGAGCAGCTTCGAGTTAACGATGGAATCGTTAGCAAACAGAATATAAGCAATGATTCATGTGTTTTTAAAACCAAGACGATACTTGCGGACATTGAAGGCTTTCAGATCGAATTACTTGTCACAAATTGTTGTAGATGTCGTGGTTGTATCAAGGGCGGTACTAGACCGTGCGTTTGATGTTGTTGCATGCTTTGATAATACACCAAGGAAATCAGTATGAATCCGGCTGCGTCATGCACCTTAACGTTAAGTGTGCCAACTGTTGTAACAGTATGAATAATATTGAAACGTTGATATGCGAGAGATGTTGTCAAACGCTAGCTTTGATGCTAGGCCGCGAAAAACGCATCATAAACCTGTTTATTGGTGGAGTGTATATTCGAAGAAGCTAGATTTTGGAGTACGTCGAAAGTGGCCCGACACAAAGGTAGTGATAAAAATGGTCCGAAGAGGTTTTATGAAACTTCAAAAACCCCAGTTTTCCGAAGATTGTGGATTGAAAATGCTTGGGATTTGCGGACGGAAGGAGACCTTGAAAGTTTGGTTACATTGGGATTGGTCTTTCTTTTCTCAGCCAAGTTTGAGAAATTTATGGTGGACGAGACTGGAATGGCATTACCATCTGGTCCGGTTGATGCTGTCTCAACCAAACCGGGTTAACCATCCGAATTTTCTTAAAGGTGAAGCTGACAAATACAAGCTAAGTGAGGAGTTTGTCCAGTGGAGTATTTTTCAGAATTTAGGGAAGAGGATGTACAAGCGGTTTGCGATTACTAAAAATATAATCGTTGTGATCTTTCACCAGATGTTTCAGATGTTTGATATCGAGAAAAACTGATACAAATTTTCTACTGAGGATAATGCTCTATATCTCACCAGGATGTAGTTTTCATAAGAAAAATATAAATGTTCCAGATTATCTGTCCATTTGCTAGCTTAAAACTGCTTCAACTGTGGAGTTTGAAACAGTTGTAGATAGCAAGACAGTTGCATCGTACTGTTTCAAGTTAGGCAGTTGCGCACAAACTAAGTCAAAGTTTCTTTATTTACATTGAATGTGGGAACTCTATGGTTATTCATATTTTGTCAGGGAATGGGTGATATCAGTATAGTCAGTTGTGTGACCGAATATATTAGCATTTGACTGACTAACCGCAAATATGGAAACGTAGACGGTAATACAACAACCATTTAAGCGTTCAAAAGATAATAGCAGACTATGCAGAGATTCATGTCGTTCGCTACTTGCGATTTACAATCCATCAAGGCAAGTTGAGACAAAAACAAAAGTTTTCAGTATTTAACGAAGAAACCTTTGAGAAATTTGCACAACCTCACGAATAGCACGTTGCTAAATTTGAGTTCTGCTGATATATGTCATTAGGTACTCAAAGCAGCTAAATGTGAGCAACTTTCTTGGTGGTGGATAGTTAACATTATATTGAGTATGTTGTCTGACTGATATCTGAAAAGTAAAATGACGTCGTTCAAGAAGTGTTGATTAACATGTGGTTGCCATTAGATATACTTCTGAAGCTACATGTGAAATAATGGTGTGGAATGGTCATTAAGGATTCCCATGATTGTAGTGAACACTTGAATACGTCCTTGAGACCCGCCTACTAAAAACAAACCCCTTATTTCCAACAGTGTTTGGATTTATGATAATTAGTTAGTTCTGGCCTAATCTGGGGCATACAGCAACAACTAAGAAAATATTGCAAGAAAACGCGAGGTGGGCCCCAGCTCACTCGGTGGCATTCAGAAGCGTTCCAGACAAAGTGCGTAGAACCCTCGAGCCCGTTAAACAACACTCGAGAGAGTACGAGTGAAATGACTTCAAAGAATAGAATAACAGGTGAGTCTTAAAGGAAAAGTGCAAGCTTTCGCTTTGTGCAATTGGTTGCACGAGTGAAGAAGGTCACATGGAGTTCGTAACAGGCTTCTTATGGTAGGCTATAAAGAATCATGCTGAATCATGCACAGACAAGCAATAAAACACGGTTGCAACTGAGATTCTTAGAGAAGCCACAATATCCCTGGTCACTAGATGATCTTGTGCAGCAACACATCTTCAAAGACTCTTGTGAAGATTTGATGGTTAAGACTTCAGTATTCTCTGGCGTTCCACTGGTTAATCTTCGGTGGCTGACATTGTAGGTGTGCATTATGTCACTAAAGTTTGGCAGTAGTAATCTAGAAAGCTGTTTCATGTAGTCATTGCAGTCGATTTGTTGACTCAGGTTCAAACATGTTAAACTGGTCTCCGTGCCAGCGGCCTCCAGTATGGTGACTGACTGTTTTGTGTTAGCAATAGCCATATGGTAGTTTGTGAGGCCTGGTTGCAAGCAGTGATGTAACACGAACTAATCTTCAATTACTGGTCTTGGGGTTTTGAACTATTTTACACTCCAGAGAAATAAACGACAAAGACCGTGCTTTGACATCAAAGATTTCTGGTCAGATTGGCTGATCGTCGTCACATTATCGACGTTCAGAATAGAATTCTTTTAAACTATTGTTTTTCTTCGTCAGGGCATAGGGTATGACACTGATTTTTGCTCCGCAATTTATCAGAAATGTCAGATTTTTTGTTGAAAACCATGTGGCACGCGGTGCCACTTTTGATTGGATTGACAAAGACAATGTCTATGTTTTGAATAAACAATGCAATGTAATTACGTGCATTGACTTCACATGTGAAACAGAACCAGTGTAAATTGCGGTCACTAAGGCTTTATTAATCTGTAGGCTTCGAGTATGGCCAAAAGAGTGACGCCAAGATTTGTATGGTCCTTGTGTAAGATCGTAATTAAACCACAAACAGCTTACACGCTAACGCTTGGATGTGATGAAGATATAAAATTATTTCGTGGAGATGACTGGAGAACTCAACTCATCAGCGACTGTACAGGGATATCAGTTCACTGAAGATTAAAACGGTACGCACAGACGTTGCGGAAATAACTACCGGAACAGAGTATCATCTATCGACCCACCGTAGAGTTCGTGGCAGCCTCCTTAACAAGTGAAATGACTTACGGTCATTGAGGTCCGCACTAAACTTCAGCTGTTTGAAATTCATTGATTAGAACTTGGTTACGAATTTTACTTACCATACCTTTCTATTGGATGTGAGTTGATGGTGATACGTCAAAAACTCGCTATGACAGAACACCCGCGAGATAGCTTTCCAGTGATGGTCAAATGAAACAGGCGTAGAAACACGTCTGTCGACAGTGTTTTTTGGGTCAGTAACTGCTCACCAGTGCGACGGATGTGGACACCATATCGACTGGTAGTACATTAGGTCGAATGTTGATCAAACTGCGACTGTGTATCCACACTTACTTCGTATGCAGGGCGTGTTTAGCTGGACCGTACCTCCAATCATAGAAAAAACACGTCTATATGTTTCGTTTACGTCTGATCTATACAAGTGGTCACGCGGACCACAAGTTGTTCTGTACGGTGTGTGTCTAACTATAGTTCATACTATTGTCCAGTCAGATCAGGATAGGAGTATACGACTCAGTCAATGGCATCAGGTGACATTCCCAAACACTAGTAATTGTTACGAGACTCAAAATTACCCGTCGACCGGTTTCGGAATGCGACTTGACCTTGTCCGTCGGTAGCAAAACTTCGTTCAATGAAGCAATAAGCCTCATTGTCCCATACACACGTCCCCACATCACTTGCGTTTATGGGCCGCAATTTTAGCACACATAGTGGCTTTCATTGAAACATCGTGTACACCTTCACTGTGGTTCCTTGCGTTTGCCTGTCATGATTTTTATCTTTTATTCATCGTCCGGTGGTTCGATTTTGCTCGACAATGACTTGTTGGATGTCTCATGGTGTCCGTTATTCACCCGTTAACCATATCCCTCCACCGCTTTTCATTGAGTTTTGGATTCATTTCTCCTTCGACTTGATCATTTATCACAACTGCTACTTGTCTAAAGATTTAGCTTTGATTGTACCAGGGTGTCGGATATTCATCACCGA
This sequence comes from Paragonimus skrjabini miyazakii, assembly GCA_014338405.1. Lineage (NCBI taxonomy): Eukaryota > Metazoa > Platyhelminthes > Trematoda > Plagiorchiida > Troglotrematidae > Paragonimus > Paragonimus skrjabini miyazakii. The sequence goes on from JTDE01000928.1 coordinate 69,767, forward strand.
CCCATCAACCACGAGGAGCTTGGTTGGTGTGAAACCACATGTTCCTATCATTCACGATATTGAGTGGTCTTTTGCATCGTCTTTTACATTTACTTGCCTCGTGGCCTGGTGTCTGCTTTCGACCACAGCCTCTCACCTTTTCATGATCTCTAACCTGGAACAAACAAAATCTTGTATGTTGTGCGTCACGTCATACATTTGGTTATTTCGACGGTGATCTTTTGTTGTCCATCCCAGCGCATGACGTGTTAAGTATTTTCTTCTTTGAGGTGATAATTGTCTCTCCTTGTATGTGGACAGACAAATCCAGTGAGATCCTAGGTTCTCTATCTTACGTTTACTCAAGTTCAGAACACTTTGTTGTTGCTTGGTCGGTCGTACGGCATCCAAACAGTAATCCTGGTTACCCTTTTCCCAATTATTTCCCCTACTACTCAGCCGTTCCTTTGCTGCACGATTGAACCGCTCCGTCAAGCCCTTTACACGTGGATGGCACAGGGATGTTCTCAAGCGCTGAATTCCTTAGTTCTTCAACATCTCTTTATACTTCCACCTTCCAAAACACGGATTCTGTTCTACACTTACTCTGTAATGCGCGATCGAAACTAGTAAGAGCGCACGGATTGAATTTTAAGTGGTAATTCTCACACGGTTGCTTTATTCACCTTTCAGGCCGCTACGTCAACGCTGTTCACGAAGGTCCTGAGTTAACGGACAGTCAGACGAGTAAAGAGGATATTTATTTTTAAACGTAACTCTTTCATATCCCGGTACTCTGATCAGTTTTGGCTATTCTAGCCCTACTGCGTGTTGCGTAATATGTCTTTGCATACAATCTCTGTGTGCTCTTCTGGTTGCATGTTACAGCTCTCTGTGAAACTTCAAAGCGAGTCATGACGCCGTTTGTGAAGACGTGTGCAATCGTTTCGCTCGTATGTTCTGTTGTGGTGTCCAGTCGTCGTGTGAACTGGTCGATTACTAGAACTATCTGGCGATTTCTTCTTAGGCTGGTTTGGAGTAGATCAAATATGTATATGTTTCATGTGTGCGTGGTTTAATGTGTCAGTAGATCATACCGGTGGTTTTGTTATCCATGTTGATCGACTTCGTTGGCTGTCAAGGCACGTCCAAATGAGCTCAGTCAAATAGTTCCGTATTATGGGCCAAAACAACTTCAAACTAAGTTAACCGCAGATGCACTGTCGTCCAGTGTGTGCCAGTCGAGTTCAGTGTTTCCTTTGGTTAGCTGGAATAAATAACAGTTTTCGTGGTCGCAGTCCACCTTAAATCTCAGCTTTAAAAACCGGCTGGCCGTTCTCCAGATGCAGCCGGTACCACAGCCTCTTCAGCTCCTAGGGTGTTTTTTCTGTCTGTAAATGTTCACATATTTCGCGTATCTGGAGGTCCTGTGGTTGATTAATCAATATCTCTGCAATAAGTGCTTCGTTCACCGGTATACCGTCCGTCAACAGCAGATGTTCTTGTAGTAGTTGTAACGACTTTTTGCATACTTCGTTGTTTCAGCCACTAACATGCCCGCTGGTAAAAATGAACACTTGCATTTGACGTACCTAGCGCGCCAGTGGTCCCAGTGGATCGTTCGCCGTTGTCATCCGGATAAGAGGTCTGTTATCCGACGCAACGCAGAAGGCAGTCATTGTAAAACAGATTTCCCATTTGTCTAGGGCCCAGACGTAACTGACACTTCCGACAACGGGTCCCGATTACCACTTCGATTTTACAGCTGAAGAATTTCTGGTGGTTTTCAGCTCCTTTGGTAGCAGTTAGGTCATTCCTTTGCCACCTGTATTCTAAGCACAGGAGTGGACTGAGGTTGATGTGGTATATATTACTGTTCAACTTTAGGCCGGCTGCGTTGATTATCCGCAGTACTGATCGTAGCTTTTCTGTGTATACCGACACTGTGCTGGAGACTATAACGATGTCATTCTCAGACACGGTCTCTTCTTCGTGATCTTCCAAAACGCAAAGCAAGAGAGGTCTAAAAGCAGCGGGAGCGTTGCAAAAGTCAAAGGCACCTCAAGAAATTCGTACTGTTGTCCATTCACAAATAATTTCACCTTTTCACGACAAAGTTCATAGTATTGCTATTGAAACGTGGCTTGCTCTTCTCCAGATCTATGTTTACCTTTAATCAGCTCAGTTCGCTAATTACTAGCACTGAGTGACGGAGCCTTGCTCCACCTATCTGAAGTTTGACATTTTGAGTTTCCAGTGCTTTTAATTCCGTCCCTTCAAATGTGATCATATTCTAGTACCGTGGTTGATGCATCTAATCTGCTGACAATTAACGCCCTAACCTCCAAATCTGCTGCAATCGTTTGCTTCCCCTCGATCAAACCTAGTGTCCGTGAACTACTCCCCTGATGACTCGACATCACAGAGTAATAAAAAAGCAAATCGTTTGTCAAAACAGTGGTAGGCAAAAGCTCACATCTTGTTACACACGGAGGAACAATTGCGGTAGGTTTTTCCGCGTACTCATTTTACTTGCAGTTTTCTCGCTTCCAGGCTCACCTTCAAACTTTTCACTATCCTGTTAGCTGCTCGGTTTTCATTCTGAGAGTATTGATTTTGACCTTTTCGAACTTTGTCCATATGGATGCAATTCCGACTAGCCGGTCTATGTCTGAGATCACACAAGATTTAGTCATTTGAACCTTATCCTTAATTCCGGTGACAATCGCTGAAAGAACCGCACATCCTCAACAATCTCTTCTCTCTTTTTTCGTCTGCTACTAGCATATCCAATTTCTACTATCTTAATAGCTGTGGGTTATTAGACAGAAAATCTTGAGTGTCGCAAAACCCAGCACCACCATAATGGTTTATTGCTAACCGTCGGTCTGGTTTATTGAAATATTCCGGGAACAGTGCCGCCTACGTTTCTTGATAAGAAACTGCTTTGTTCGCCTGTTTACTTAAGGCACAGACAGTCTGCTCCTCCGGTATGTTTATCGAGACGTCGGCTGTAGATAAATCAATTGCAAATATTCTATCTCCTATCTGCGTCATAATCACAAATAACCTGTTTAGCTTCAGCTGTAGACTGCAAATAAAATCGCCCTTTACAGCAGCTAATCATACAAACGTGTGATGCAATTAGTTGCCAAAATAAGAGCCTATGATTTTGTTTCATAAGGAAAGACTGGTTTGGAACTGACCACTCATAGAACGCTCAAAAACTGCGCTTCTCAAAACACGGTCAGCAAGATTTTACACAAGCTATTTTTACAAGAATCCATGAGATACATTAGTTTTATCGTGATTGTCTACGCAATTGATAACTAACACCTCTATTAACCGTTTTCGTGATTCACCCCAGTTAGTGTTTTCATATTCATTGTGTTGTAATTAGCCCAATGATCAAACACAGAAAACAAGTTTTGTCTGCTACTTTGTCATTCTCATGGGTAATTTCGAAAGAGCTGAAAGGTTGGTGACCTACCGATTAAAAGCACAATGACTGAAATCCTCACAACAGAAGAAGTTAGGGATCAGTTTTGTTCAGAAACGGGGCTGAAGGCACTAAAATACAAATGCACATAAAACAGTTTACATTTTTTCCTTCAAAACACTAGTGCTTATATTTCTGCTTGCAATTAAAAATAATAGTAGAAATTACTACCGCCATTTGTACAAGCAGTATAAATGTACAGTTTTGATGGTTCGTAGCATGATCTGGTAACAATATTGAATAACTCATAAGAACAGTGAGGTTTATTGACGAACCGCCTGATGTACAACAGTTTGAGCGAATATAATACGTGAAACATATAAACCATCCTAGTTCTTAGACCTGGTTTTTGAGCTTTCCGCTGCTATTCTTGTACACGATAACAGTAATTTTTTGAAGCTCCAGAGGCTATCAGTAACTGATCCTTCACAGAACACACAAGTGATATTAGTACCGAAAGAACAAACGAGCTAGTAAGTATGTGTGACTGGGAGTTGAGCTTTGGTTAACAGCTAGTAGGGAAACTACTGGGATGAAACAGATACAAGGTTCCCGTCTTCTGTATGTGAAAAAGATCTCGTTGAACCACACAATCTCGTGATTAATACTCCTTTCTCTAGCTGTTCAAAGATTACACGATAAAATAAACTAATCAGGTTTGGATTTGTAAGTTTGAATGGAGATTATTGGGTCAAATTTTGGTGGTAAAAGTAACATGGACGTTTACCGCTTTTCTCATATTTAGTGATTTATATAAAATCTACAATGCTGAATTTCCAATACTCCTGAAGATTAACTTACTAAACTGTAGGTTGTCTACTTGGCTGACGAAACTCTCAGAATTCGCGTCAGATGAGTCGATTTCACATCATGCCTTTGTCCATTGAGCAAAGACCGCTATTAATGTACTAATTTATGAAATACGGAAACATATATGAACATATTGAGTAAATGCAGTCAAAATTACTGCTTAATTTGGGTTTACTATCATAACGCTTAATTTCTCTAGTTCATTCTTCTATTGTGTAACCTCACTGTGGGATAATTTTGCGTGCGACCAATTTCCTCATCAGAGAACTTGCAAACAATCAACGCTTGCACACAAGTTGTCAGCGCAAATGTGGTCGACCAAAACCAGCCAGTCAATGATCAGCAATGATCAGCTACTACGTCGGCTTTGCTTGAACACCTGTCACATTTCGGCGCCAACAGCCACGTGAAGCAAAAACGGGGAAGCCAGTCGGAACCGAGCATGAATTTTGCCTAAGAGCAACGGTCAACGTAAATTTTGCTATTTTTTCTACAAAAATGGTGTGGCTTTTTTGGTAAATTAAATTTGCTTCGCATATCTCAGCATTTTCGTTTTCTAAGCATTTCAACGTAATACTTACAGCACTTTACTGATCCAAGTACAAATTGTAGACGTGAACCTACAGCAGTTCGGCGGGCCCTAGACTTTTAAGAATTTTCAGAAGCACAGCCCAACCTTTTCTGTTCCCGGTGGACCACGAAACTAGAGGATGAGTTTATCAATCGACCCTTTTCAACCGACCGTTATAGCCTTCATACTACCATAATTGGTTTGACACTTATGTTCCTCGCGGTCGTGTAGACCACTGCCTTTACTGTTTCGCTAGACTTTTTCATAAAGTCATCTCGCCTTTAAATTTTTTTCCTTCGTTACTGTTCGTTATTAAAAGCTGTTATCATACTGTACATATGTACTATAATATTCAACTTAATGAGTCTTTCTAGCCAGCTCACACTAGAGAATTGTGGATTTTGAGCACTCGTGCACTGTTACGTTGGGCAATGCCAAGGAATAGCCAGTAACATAAAACTTTAGGGAAACGTTTATACTTAGAATCTAGATCAGTCATGATCAGCAGTACGCTGATGTAAGGCAACACCTTAGATCTGAACGACAGGAAAGCGAAAGTAATAGGAAAATTATTAAGAGTAAGATAGTGTATGGGCAACTGATAAGTTTGTGTGTAGCGACGCCGCGGCCGCTTGGATGACCGTATCGCGGTGGTCTTTTTAATGTGTGTACAACCCCAGGAATGGAGAATGACCAACTGCACTTTGTGTGCTCGTATGAGTTGGTTCTTGGTTCTGATCAAAAGTACGCGCAAATTTCGCTGAATGGAATAAATAATTGATCGACGCAGGCTGATATCAACAGGGAAACCTCAAGCTCTTCAAATTTGCGTACTGCTGAAATGTGAGCGACCAGCCATCCAGATCACTCATACTGCGCATAAAAAGGGTTATATAAGTCTAATTAGTTACTGACTGTTGCGGTAGTGTTGTAAACCAAGAACGCGGATGAAGCAATGGTTATTTATTCAGGAAAGCAACACGTGTCTTATGCAGTTCAACATGACAACAAACAAAAACACTCATCTGTGAACCGTACTGGGCCTAGATCGTCACTGTTGTCACAGGCGCCAATGCTCTACGTCAATACTCCACTTTTCTTTACGTACCAAGAACCATTTCATTCGATGCTTCACTTCGATGTTTCTATTTGTATTTTTTCTGTCACCCCTTCAATGTCAAAATATGTGCTCTAGCCCCACTACTGAATGGCGGTTATATGAGTAGTATAGTATGATCGCCCCTGCTCACTACGGTAGTTCAGCAGCCCTCACTTATGAGAATACGTTGTCGCAAAAGACATTACGAGGCTACATCTTCTCCTTAAGTGCATCTCCTACGATACAGTGTTGATGGAATGATCCGGAGCCCGCTCTCAAACAAGTATGACGTAAGTAGACATCACATATGAAATTTTAGTATGACTAATGGTGATATGGTCGATATTAAGGCAGAAGAGGCCGTACCTTTTGTAAAGTTCTGTAAGCTATTACCGTGAATTCCATCCTCCATAAACTGGTTTGACTATAGTTTGAATGTGCCCAATTGATTAATATTCCCTTTGATCATCGGAAGATACAGTACAGAAGCAGACAGCAGAACTAAAAGTGAAAGACCATAAAGAATCCAACGAGTGCTGCTGATGGTTCAAAAATAGACATAAAACTCACAGACGAAGTGTGATGAGGAAACACTCTGAAATCTACATTATAAGTCCAGAAGGGTGAATAACGCGTGTATCTGAATGTGTGAATGCCTATATTATTTCATACCTTTAACGAGGAATCATGAGTCGATGCGATGGATTTAGATAGCGTTGACTTGAAAAATGCTATTCGAAAGCGTTACTGAAAATGTCGCACATGAGAAAGGAACACTGGACACAGGTTGATCTGCATACAGTAATCTGTAACGTCCACGTTTTGTGTGAAACAACAACCATCTTGTATTTTGTGGTTTGTAGTTTGGTGTATGTTTGTAAAACTGAGGTCTGTAAACAGTGAGTTAGATTTGGTTCTGATAACGCCATTTAGGTAGAAGTGAAATATGGCTCTACTACGGATATTTGACTTTAACGGTTCACAAGACAACCACCGAGGAACGGATAAACAAAAGTAAATAAAAATCAGCTCATTCGCAAAGTAACTGACATACTTTAACGCATCCCCGAAGGCCGCGATGTTATGATTTAAAGCA
>JTDE01000928.1:102036-140594 GCA_014338405.1 Paragonimus skrjabini miyazakii
CTGAACGTACATAAAAAAAACCTGATTGGCTACTCATTTCAGTCTCCAACGACAATTGCAAGTTTCGGTGTGCAGAGTTTAATGTGGCTAAAAGGTCAGTGGGATCTACGTTATTATCGAGTACGCAAAGGTTGTCGTCAACGTACCTCCTATAAAATTGCATTGGCCTACCGTCGAATTCAGTTGTTCAATTTCCAATTGCGACATAAAAACATCGGCAAACAGTGGTCCCAACGGTGATCTCATTGCGACACCGTTTTTTTCGATAAACTCCTTCATTGAACTCAAACTGTGTGATATAAATATAATGAATTTAGCCTGATGATGAATTAATGAAAACGAGCTTGTCCGCTACACAGTAATGTTCTCTAATTTATTAGTTACAGGGGGAATATTACCAAACTATCATCAATCCCCTCAACATTTTAAGACCATCAAGAAAAGAGCTGTTTCTTGACTAGGAAATTGTTAGTACGCCCAGCTTAGTCTAATTTGAAGTCCATAGTTGTACAGTTTGTCGGTTCTTTCACTGATACCACAATCAACTTACTGGTTTGCGTTTTCTACCTCTCTCTAGTACGTAATTTGATAGATCATACCGAATTGGTCGTTATGAGCAGTGACATTCATGGACTATGTTCAAAGCTATACGGACGCACACTGATCAATCATTCGATAGCTGACAAGAACTTGTGCCGCAGTTTGATGTATTTATTTGGAGTTGTTGAAAGACCTTGTTCATCCAGGATATATATATATATATATATAACGTAGATGTATGAATGTAAGTTTTAATAAATCAAAGCCCAATCGGGGGAAAACGTTGAATTCAAGTGTTTAGAGATTCGCTGTAGCTTGCTTTTGATGTTAACAGTAGATTCAGTCGTTAGAAATCAGGGACCCAGTAAAAATTGCATTAATTCATCTAGCCACAATTCGACAGTCTCTTACTGGCCAAATAAACCATGTTGGTTTTGACCTAAATTGCCGATATCTACCGTTATATATATGAACAGCAAATTGCTTTCTACGAACAACTGTCCTATTATTATCATGCGCACAAATATTAGAGTTTGCATCCACGCCTCACACTAAGCTTGATTGTGTGGTTGCCTGAGACATACCGTTCATATCACTGAAACTCACGTCCCATCAGCTTGTGGGAAAGCAGAACGGTGGAGAAAACATTTTTCCCCACATTCATGTATTTTTCCCTTCCCAGTCTGTTTTAACACAAGTAACTTTGTTATTCATTCTTCAAAGCATGTCTAGTAGCAGTAACATCTGTGAGGTTGTTTTAATTTTACGTATTGTTTCATAACAACTTAAATCCTGTAAGTCTTCTGGAAAAGTTCGTCTACCTTCCAGCTTTCTGGTTATGCCGTTCTTTCCAAAATGTATGTTTCTTTTGTTTTTCAATTAGTACTAGTTAAAAGTCAATATGTCTCTGCATCTTTGTCAATATTTTGTCTATTAACTAACAGTTAACATGATTTTCTATCAATCCTGAAAATGTGTACAACAAATGACTGTAGAATCTAATCAGTGGTTTTCTAACCGCTGTTGATGGGATCTCCACCTTTCGAGGTTGAATATGGCGATTTCTTGATTTGGTTTGATCCAGTTGATGTACTGATAATTTTCACTTGAGAATTGCTGGGAGAAAAACACTGACAAGAAAAACAATAATCATGGGCTAACATTAGCTCATACGCTGGTCACCGTCGTTTCGGCGCTATATCAAAATAGTCAAGTGTGAGATATCAGCTTGGTGTGATCGCTTACAAATTGTTCCCTTGCATGAAAGAAGAGGTCTATGAGATCTGCGTCAATTTTGTTACTTCAGTGTTGTACACAGTGTTAAATGGAAACGTATATAAGAAAGCGTGAGAAAATATCATAGCAAGCAGCTAGTGATTGTGCAGTTAATTTTATGAGAGTAACAATACACTGGCAAACTTGTCTTCTCCCACTCTTCACAACTGAATCACGTTGTGTGTACTTCATTGCGATGTACCTTTTCATCTATTGACGCAGTATGTTTTATTGTTCATACGATTGAAACGTTTCAAATCCCGCAGGTAACTCACACCCTGTAAGTGCAGTGTGTGATGCAAGTCTAAACTGTTTAGAAAACAGAATTCACTTGAGCGGAAGCTCTGTTAATAACGTTCGAAAATTATGTTAAGATGAAACATTATAGATTTAAGCGCTACAGATACGAATAAGATTAAATCCTATAGAGACATAACAGGAGGTACAACATCAAATAAGTCACCGATTTTGTGGAGGCTGGAAAAGTTGTGAAACTCTACACAATACAAATCAGAGATTAGGACAAAACAACTGGATGGGTAAGAAGTAGTTATTTTGAACAATCAAAAAACAACAAACAGTAAAGGGGTAACAAATATCAAGAAGTTGATAGGTTGACAACCGGTTGATTTTCTGCACATACGTATACGAATTGAAAGGGATAACAGCTTTACGGGTTGATTTATCAACTGTTCTAATTAACTAACCAACTAATCATTACAACTTTCGTAATGTCCGAACCAGTTGGTGATCGGAATATACAAGTAAAATCTATACTATATTCAAGATATTCATTCCAGTCTTCAACGTACAAATAATGGCCACGAAATATTATGTATGTTGCTAGCTTTGAAGTGTAGTCTGAGCTTTTGGTACAAAACTAAATTACGTGGTTTCAGTATGCTTTTGACAAGCATTTCAATGGAAAATCTTATGTTGGTTAGTTTTTCTTTTAGAGATATCCCCACCTTGTCAATTAAATTGAAGACCTTGGCACTGAGGTGATTGTATCGAGTGGGTAACCTCTAGATGTATTCAAACGATTCAAGAACCAATTGTAAATTTTTTCACTGCAGAAAACAACTTCCTTTATTATAACCGCTTTCTCAGTGTGTGGAGCCAGTGTGCTTCTGCCCTGATTTTTGTGAAATGGCAATTCCCTACAGTTTTGCTGACAAACATTCAGCACAGGAGTGCCGCAGGTTGTGCACTTTAAATTCCACCCAAGTTTATTACTTCACTAATTACTCTTTGCTGAAAAACACACCGAGTCACTACTGAATGTTTGTCATTAATCTGCCTGCGACAACAGGTTCTTCCTTTTGGTAAGTATGTCAGCATTAATTTCAGACCTTTTGTTTATCCAACTTGATTTATAGTCTTTATACGTTACAGCATAACATGGCTGAGTCCAAAAACTATAATAATTAATCTATTCCAAGTATTCCCGGATTCGATGCTGATTCGTTGCGACCATCCTCTCCTCATTCGTAAGCGGGCAGCCAAGCTGACTGCGGTGTTTGGTGCGCAGGTTATGTTGAAACCTTCATTTCAAGCGTCGATTTTACTTCCCTGAATCAACTTGTTCTGTCTAATGCCGGACGAATGATAGGACGCCTCACCCGTTCAGGCGCAGCACCTACACGCCCTCTTTGTTAAGGTTTTGACCTTGGACAGAGCTAATCAAGTAACACTGTACTACACATTTTACTGCTTATAAGAGTAAAGCAATCCGACGTAAGCGCAAACGAATTGAACTAAATGCAAAAATCCCTCGTCTGTTCACCTGTGTTACGGCACGATCTAATGTCATGTTTAGCGACGTGAAAAATGCGCACTTAAATACCGCCACAATCAGTCACCACTGAGCTCACAATGAGTAATTAATCCCAGTCACATGAATTTCTTCGTAGACGTAGTTCTATCTTCACTGACTTCCAAGTGTCGCAATTGCAAAAAGCATGTAAACTGTTCACTTAATTTCGTCGCAGTATTCTTGACAAGCTGGTGGTTACAACACACAAAATAAATTGATGACTGCATACCTTTGAATAATCTGATCAATAACACTGATAATCGACCTCCTATCTTAAGCATGGAAACGGCTTGAAACAACCAATATCTTTAGAAGTTGATGGATGGATGATATTGCAAGTTCCGCTCAAATAACTTCGTTTTCAGTGGTTCTCACTGTGAGATCAGGCTTGATGAATGGTTCCATCACGACCTGGGTGGCCGAACTTAGATTACCAAACAGCCTACAGTATGGGTTTTGTAAGAGACATCTGGCTATCTGAAACCTATTAGCGTTATGAGCCAAGAGGGCAGATGGCACAAGGTTTATTTATCAAGAGAAAGTAACACGTGGGCTATGTGGTTAAACATGACAACAAACAAAAACACTCGTCTGCGACGGTACTCGGCCCAGACTATCACGGTTCCCACAGATGCCAATTCTCAGTTCCTTTACGTACCAAGAACCAATTCGTGCGATGCTGCATTCCAATATTTCTTCTTGCATTTTTACTGCGGCCACTTCAATGTCAAAATCAATACTCTGGCCTCAATACTGAATAGCAGTGGTGTAAGTAGTATGGCACGATCGCTCCTTTCACTACACTAGATATTCATGTCTGTTGAACTACAGCCATTTACAAAGGGCTACCGACTAATGTAGATCACCTAGACTTCTATAAATCTATCACCAGAGTCGAGCGTTTTGTTTGTAAAAAAGATCTGCCTAGTAAAAAGTTGCCCACTAGGGTCGAGGAATGTTCAACCAGACGTAGATTTGAAGCAGAAATCAACGGTTAGTTAGCTGACCACTTTCCCATGGGTTGTGTTGTTCCACATGAGTTCATTTTGGGCCATCTACTGATCGTTTTGCTCGCCCCTGACTTACCCAACATTGTCAACTCACTACTGCCGTCCTATACCAATGATATACGAATACGCTACTGAATACCAGATAAACATGATTTACACTTGCTAATACACTGACTTGTAGACAACCGCTCACTACTCACCAATGACAAATGCAATATCATACACACTTTCAGCTCTAATTTTTCCTACAAGTCTTAGGATCGCTAGTGACACCCCATTTGAGCCCGTTTGTGAATTACATAGCTGTTATGAGGAAAGCAAAAACGGCTGAAAATTTTAAGGTGGCTTTATGTACGTTTCCTTCCTGAAACTGACTTCGCAACTTACGGCCGTGCTGTACGACCCCATGTGAAAACACATGCACACTTCTCGCCGATAGCTGAGTAATCATGAATCACAATGCATAGGCCCGGAAGTGGCAACCAAGACAGCCATGTGATACGATTACCCAAGGATAGGACGAGTCGCAAACGAACGAACGATTCTGAGTGCACACCTGCTTCTAACCTACAACGTTCAGCGCGCACCTAGTTTACCCGTTAACCCAAGCCGACTAACAATCATGTCATCTTCCTAAGCGTGAGTTTTGGATAAGCAAGCTGTTATGTGGGCAAAACCTGGTTCAAATTAATGTCTACACACTTTGGAACACACCGCCTGAGTGTGTCGTTCCTGTATGTCGTGATCGTGGAATCGGGTGAAGCGTTCAAAACTTTACTCGACCGGAAATGGTGTTCTGACGGTCGCCTCCTTAACGTGGTTCCACGGATCAGCAGATCTGTATCCCTCTGCGTGTCAGTTTCCGTTTCTGCCTGTTCATATGTCCAGCAGTTGCATCAACTTGTTGCTTCAATGCGTTGGCATACCACAAGGCAGCCTTTATTTCCTCGTTAAACAACTCTACCTACTTACTAACCGTTCAGTGATTTTTCTTCACCTACTAACACAAGGACTGAAACGCAAGGTCTTTCCCTCTATCCAAAAATCTACGAACCTATAAACTTTTAGCGATATGAAATTGTGATGCACAATAATTCGGTGTTCCAAATCATATAGTAACGAAATTATTCAAGCAACTTATCTGCCTCTATGACTGTTTGGATTGTGTGTGGTTGGTAAATGGCAACAATCTTTAATCGCTAGCAATAACCGACAAGGAACGTGTTGGCAGCACTATTCATGTAACCTTTCCTATAGAAATGGTCATTATAACGTTTCACAGACATCACTTTGTGATGTAACTGACTACCTCGGAAGATTCAAAGGAAAATGTCGAAAGTATCATTGACCATAATACCTAGTTCGCTTCAAAAACTTGCGTTGTGTATCAAGGAACTCATTGACTTTTTACATGTTGCTGTTTCTGGTCGTGGTATGATGTCGTTTCTGAAGCAAATCTCTGACTGGAGTGACCTGATGGACCTGTTGTCTCAACTCCGTTCTGCACCAGAAAGAGTGCGCAACGCCACCAAACCGAAATGTTGAAATATGCCTTAAGTTAATTGTGAACAACATAATTAGGCTGTTTAACTTGATGAATGGCACCGTTGTGCAATGATGACTGTGTGTGTGTGTGTGTGAAAAATACCATCTGTTGATTGGCTGTTACTTGTAAGCTACTTCTCTTATACGTCTCACAACAATTACCTAAATATGACTTTACACGGGTAGCTTTGTTGAATCGTCTGCCTTCGTCACACCAGTAATGATCTCCTGCTGGTGATATTTTACAAGGCTTAACTGTTTCATGATTGACAATTTTACTGAGTGTGGTATGTCTTCCGCTGCGGTTCATTAGCATGCTTACCAATGTTTTGCAGTCGAATCCAGTGATTGGCAGTACATTTAAATCGTACTCAAAAAGTTCATTAGAATCTTTGTATTGTTGATAAGTGATGGCCCAGTTTCATTCGAAGCGGCAGAAATGTCTGAATGTGTTCAAGGAACGTGAGATAACTATAATAATCAGTTCCGAATACTGATGTAGCATTGCTTGTGATTGGTATAGCAGTAGGAATGCCAGCACTAAGTTTGTTCATAAAACGTAATAGTTACAAACCACGTCGGAAAATTCCCATAACATCAAAAGTAATGATGTGACAAACGGCTGATTTTGATAATTCTTTCTCAATTCAATACAATTACGTAGGTTTCATCAAGACGTCATGAGACAAAGCTCAAAAAACAAGAAGTGGTTGTTAACGCATGACAATAAGAGCTAATACTAGATTATGCACACTAAGATCCGACATTGACTGGATGTTACGTCACACGGTCAGGGTCGAATGTTTATATGTGGTTACAGACCAACCGATTCTTCTGGGCAGGTATCCAAATGCTGTCAATGTAACTATGACGGACAGCAGTCACCCATAGTTACTATGTGAGTCTGGAAACAGTGACAGGTATTTAACCAGTTTTAAGGGTCTCTCTAATGAATTTCCATTTGGATTATTTTGATGTTTGGAGTTGTTTGTCGGACCAAAGCATTTGGTAACAAATTAAAAAAATTGTGTGGGCAGGAATACAACATCAGCTGGACATGTGACTTGTTCATTATACACACATGTCTTGAAGGGGGCTATCCGCACATGTGCATATCGTCAAATATTGATATAGTTTTTCTATCGTAAACTACCAAGTTCGTAAACATCACAGGTTGAAGCAGACAGTTTTCAATTAAGTTTAGTACTGTCAATTCATCTACATAGGAATGTAGCCTCCATAGATCACCAACCTGCATCCTGAAACATTCTAGTTAAAAACCTTCCGACGTTCATGACTTTATAAATTTTAAAAATTGGTCCCTTCAAGAATTCAGACTAAATATCCAGGACATGATTAATGTCAAATGCAAGTAGTGTGTAGTGATCCATTAGTCCAGAATTTAGAATAATAGAAAGTGGTTGCATATATCAAATGACTACTGTCGGATGGGCCGGATAATCAGTTAGCTGACTTGGATGATTCAGTAATCCCACGGGAAGGTCAGACTCACGATAACTGTTTCCAAATAGTTTGGATAGGTCGATCTGGACCTCCCCATCAACCCACAACAGCCCTGGAGTTGAATGACTTAAAACGATTCTGAATGCATAAGCTTGATCGACAGCGTGACCACTGGTTCAGACGTGTCTAGCGATTGTCAAGATCGATTGCTCTCGTGTTTCAGCAGTATCATGGACTTCTGCACTCGTTTAAGTAATTTCTTTTTCATTCTGAACCGTAACTACCTCTGGCTTCTAATTATGTACGGATTGGTAAACCTAACCATAAGGAATCTCAATTAGGCGACCTTTTACTGTCACTGAACTTCATGCAATATCGGGGGCTCAGATACTACCATTGCCTTCAATCCAATGAGGTCAGTCAATTGGTGCTACACGTTGCGTTTACCAATCTGTATGTACTTAAGAAGGAAGTTGTACAAACAGAGAAAGATGCTTGTGCTTCAAAGTGATGGAACCTTTAACCAAATGAGTGCAAAAGTCCATGTTACTGGTGAACAGTCGTGAACACGTCCTGACCATTGGTCATACTGTCGATCCAGCTTGTGTACTCTGATTGCTGTTAAGTCATTTCAATGCAAGATTTTTACAGTCCGTCTAAACTGTCGCGAACGGTCTATTGAAGCTAATCATGTATTCAAAACAGTTGTTCTTGAACCTGATCTTTTCTTGGACGTATTGATCCATCCAAATCTGTTGACTTAATATTCGCCCACCCAGCCCTAATCGCTTGGTATAAAAAGCGGCGGTTTATGTTAATGCAAATTTGGTATTGATGAATCACTATTAACTGTTCACATCTGCTTCTTTTATGTTCTAACAGTTTTGCTCAAATTTTCAGTTATGTTGCTGAAATCGGCACTGTTTGATTCTGGTCCAAGCGGTGTGGGTGGATGGATCATCAGTTAAATAAATTCGATTCAGAACGTTCTATGACAAAACAGAATTCATGCCGTTAACTCGTTTGTTATTAGTGCGATAAACAAACAGAAACGGAAATATTCTCCATAAATTTGCTTCGCAAGCAAGTGGCCATTCTAGCCTGCAAAGTCTCGTCATGATTCAATATTCGTGTTATCCCTGATGCATACATCTGATTAGTGGTAACCTAACTTTCTGAGTTAACTAAGTGCCAGCTCATTTCTAACAAAACACTATGGGAGAAGAAAATTTCACATTTTGACCGTTTCACTGAATGTGTTTTGAGTGCAGAACTGAACGCGATACGTTCGACAGACTCAACTTAAGAGAACAATTCGTTGTGTTCAGAAGGCAGTTGGAATAGAACAAAATCTAAATCGCACAGATTGTTCCACTATTTTATGCATCTTCGGTGGATTCCTATCTAGTCAGCTTAAAACATGAATGCAACCAAAAATCTAGAAGCATAATTATGACGTTTAAAAACGCTTTCTTTGAGAAGTAAGAGCTCGTTACACTTCATCCGTGGTGATTCGGTTAATCAGTGGCGTCGACAGGAACTAGACCGGGAGAAAATAAGCTTGAACCTACCTCATAAGCGGGCAACTATCTATTACTGGATGAAAGTTCCATTGACCTGGACTGCTCGTTCAGTATTTTGAAACGCTACAGAAAACCACACAAGGTGAATCTAATCAAGGCGACTACTACCGGTTCTGACCACCTATTCTTTTAGTTACAAAACTTTGGGTTCGTTTCGAAGGAGATAACGTAAGCACTTAATGATGTATAATGTTTTACTCCATCATAGTTTGGTCTAGGTGTGGGCTACAAGAATGTATGAAATGATTGGGCCATTTCACACCATACGTCTTCTGACACCGCCGTTTGAAGTTTTTGAGTGGATTCCATATTTTGACTTACCAATAACTATATACACTTTACTAAGATCCTTCGTGTCGCGTCTGTTTTACACTTTAGACTTGTAAATACTGAACGTTGCTGTTTGCCCCACGTGATGCCAAGTACGAAAGACCTATTCTGTTGTCCCATGTATTCTCTAGATACTTTCTTAATTCGTGGACTTACCATTGTTTTCTCAGGGGGACGTCATTTGAGTGTATTTGGCCAGCTTTGGTCAGATTTGGTACTTGGCAAAATCTAGTCAGCTCCAGCTGTGTATTCATTCTTTTCGAAATGAATTCAACGCCGTCCGCGTTTAGAAACGTTGGGTTGTGGTATGTATGATGCAATCTGCTTTTTGGTTCATTTTCATTTTGCCTCTCACGGGAAGTTTTTTGTTTGATTGTGTTTCCATGGGTTATAGTTTTTACTACTGGTAACATTAGTTCTGAACAGGCACCTACACTGAAACGGTGGATGACTCATATCGTTGATTAAGGAGAAAGTTTTGCGTAAATATCATACTATCAGGGTATTGTGCTCTCTGCTGAGCGCATTGTCATAAACCGCTGCAACGCTGGAAGTGTTGGGGAAAGTGCTACTTTCCGGCAGTTCTAATCGACTATTCCTCAAGAAAGTTTTCTGGTCATTTTACTGTAAGACCTCAGGCTTCGGAGCATAATAATGTGGATAAATTACAACATACATTTCACGATTGCCATTGTCAGCTCATGGTTAACATATGCAAACAATTTGTTGATGCCACCTAAAGAGACAGCGCTCATCAACTCTTTCGGAACCCACCAATCTTTATTGAAGCTCGTAAAGCATTCTATATACACACACACTAGTTCTCATATGCTTGCACCCGAACAACTATCTTCGAAGATCACTTACTTGTTCAGGATGCTGAGGAATCTTCAGTCTATCTCATCGGAGGTCACGGAAGGAGAAAGTGGATAGCATCGAGAACATTCTTGCTATCTTTCATACGCCACTGATCGCAGGACCTTGCGTCTTCGTTTCTGTTTCATTTCTAGTAACTCATTTTATTCAGGGCACAAAATTATTGTTGAACATGCCGTGGTTTGGTAGGTGAGAGTAATCAAATTTAATTTGTTCATTAACCTCACACGTAGGTACCAACTGAAGCGTTACAATTCCTCTTGGACTCAGAAAGGTTAAGTGGTACCAACAATAGGTCTCTGTTCGAACCGAATTTATATTATATAATTTATAATGTATAATGGATTTGTACCAGGATATCTCTCAGACCTATATAGGGTCATTATGTGTGGCTGTAAGTCACGTGCTGCCGTACGTCATTGGCTGAAATCACAAATCGGGCAGCCCATGTATTAGTGAAGTTCACAACGGTCGAACCATTGAGAATATTTATGAGAACGAATCTAGTAAACCACCTTTAGTACGGGGACCAGAAAAAGGGATGCTTGTTTCTCCCACGTGGACTAACACTAGTTCGTGTTTCGATCCCTCTCAAGGAATCCAAGTTCACCCCCAACTGGTACTGGTCATTTTGCTAGCTAACCAATTATTTACCAGTCCCAATTATGACAACTACACAAGAGGTCGATAAATACTGTTGAACACCAGAGTGCTCAAATTTGAGTTCTCAGGGTAACAATGACCGGTAGATGACGACAGTTACAATCATCACTTGTCCGCAGCCTCATGTACGGGTCATATTGTCGATGTGTTCAGAATATCGATCACTATCTAACAGCTAATAAATTCGTACAGGATTTCCCTGGTCCATTTAAGACACCACTAGGAATTCATGCTTACTGTAATTGAACTATACGTCTGTCACTTACATACCCCGGATTACCTACCACAGACAAAACAGATCTGGGCCTGAATACCCTAAGGCCTGTTTATTGTGTCGTTTCGTTTAGCTCGATGAAGCATCCACGGTCAACTGCAACTTAGGGAATTCGGCATAACTACGCACATTGTCTGAAGTTCTGGATGCACAGACCTCATGTTGTCGCCAAGGGATAGGGTTTTATTTACTTGCCCTTTGTGTCTGTTAAGTTTTTCTGTAATCCTGGTTCGATCTAAGCCCATTACAAGCCACCATGTCGTTTATCCGACGGAAGCGGAAAGTGTTTTATTGCCGAATGTACGAAATATGCTATAATATTTGCATCAGCAGACTTAAGATCGTGCACAGCGATTTAGTGTCTACCGAAGGACCCTGTCTGCTTGTTCAGCTGGGCTACAAATGCGAATTTTCCGAGTTTACAAAACGATCATTCCCACTTCTACCCTTCAATTCCTAATACGTTTCGAGTGAACATACTACCTTTTCCCATCCCTTCACTCTCCGCCGCCAAGTGTTTCTTATCAGTCGTTTTTCAGTGTAGAAACCCTCAGGGTTTATATAACAGCAGAAGTGATTACCATAAGTTGTTTATTCCGAAGTATACCCTCTTGTATCAATTGTCTATCAAGCGCATCAGACAACTAGCAATGGCTCGTCCACTAAACATCATGGGTTCTGTTCCATATTGCGCTCAAGTGAACTACTTATGAACTCATTTGAAGCTGAGGTGCGTAGACCAGTCTACAGAAAATAACTGTTTACCGAAAACATTTCACTTCTTACTCAAACCAGGTGGATTGATTTCCAAACTTGGAGGAAATTAGAGCAAACAAGACCCGTGTGGTCAACTGAATCTGACAGTCATATATGCGAAGACGGAGATTACTATTACACCCGAGTTGTTTAATACACTGGAATAAAAGTATATGAAAAGCATGGTAGGAATGAAATAGAGGCAGTTAGTCGTGTGTTTGTATTGGTCATGGGAGAAGTCGAAATAGTAATTGTAATCTTGTTCAAGATTACTCTGTGCACTGAACAGTCAGTCTGTCCAGCAATCAAAATATGTGAGTGTGATCGATCCAAGTTCGACTACTAAATGCCAATATATTTCGTTACTGTCAGTTCAGCAGCTTCGGTACCAAGACTTTCTTGAGCTGTTCTAGCATCCTCGTAATCACCTTAATATTTTCTGGCTACATTAAATTGACTGGGATCAAGATACGAGAAACGACTGAAGCATCGATCGGTTGTACACATATTCCAAATAACATCGTTTCGGAGTTCCGTTTACGCATTCTCCAAGTTAACTTTCTTCATTACCTAGGATTACATTTGGTGTTAAGTTTTGAATTCAACCTCACATAGACCCGTTTTCTAACCAATGCAAACTTTGACTTAAAGATCCAATCAAATCTGTGGTAAAAATCTGCAATATTGACGTGTTCTAATAGTAACAAACCTTGAGTGTACTGCTGCATTTTGAATGGGGCTGAGTGAAATGTCAGTGAGAGTGCAACAGCAGCGATCATTCATGAGTGATGTTCGGACTGGATCAATGAAATCCCTTGCTACTTACTAGTAATTAAGATACAGTTCAACAAGTTTACTGATTTCTGTCATTTCAACTTGTGGAAATGTCCACTCGTGGGGTCATCGATTGGAGTTAACAGGACATTAACTGTAACCCTACCGAAACGGTCCGGCAAGCTAAGCGTTACTCACAAGCGAATGTGGCTGAGCTTTTTTCACAAGATAATTAGATCCTGGAACATTTGTCAACATGATTACCTCATAAAAGCGTGGCCGGTGGTCTAATCACTGCTGTGGCAAGGGTATACACTACTGATAAGCTGTAACAAGTGTAATACTCAAGAACAGGTCATATTTTCTACAGGAGCTGATTAGGATACTTATGGGAATACGACAGCTGCGATCAGCTGACTGACATTGAAGTTATATAAACCAGAAATCTTCCATTGCTCATCTGCAACTAATTTCCTCAAGACAGAATATCCACAGTCACTTTTATTTGAGACAGTGCTTGTTCAGATTGCCTGCTCAGTGTTTTTGTACTCATTCCAAGAATCGAGAAAAGATTGCCAGCTTTTACTTCAGCCTGAATTGCAGTTCCCGTACTAAAATGCAATAATTGGTACAACGATAATTCAAACGATCTAGTTTGGTAGACATAGGCCGTTGGTGTGTGCAGGAAAACATCTGTGAACTGTAGACATTCAGTTTTTGACCAGAGACGTCGTTTACAGTACCCATTTCGATTCAGTACTAAGTGACTTGATGAAAACAATTACCAACAAAACCAGAAATACCTACTTAAAGAAACCTCAGCCCAAAAGGTTCCAGCGATCCATGATTATAACACTGGTTGACTAATCTCTGACTGCATTTAGTAATAAATATAACATGAAAAACCGATCAAAAGGAAATCACAAGAAGCTTACGGGTTGCAGAAGCCTAAAAATATATACAGTGTTATGAAATAAAACTGTCAAAGAAATAGTCATTTGAAAAGTGAAAAAATATGAAAATATGGTATATAATTAGGTAGGACGAAATTAGAGAATACGAACAGAAACATATGTTGGGTATTGGAATGGTTAGAGGCTTGAAACGTCACCCCAAAATCATCCATTGGTCAGGCTGTCATAACAGATTCAAGCGGTGCAGTTCGAGTGACTCACTAAACGTTCCTACTTCAGAGACTGTCTTCGGATTCAGAGATTAGAGCGAATCGCATGACTGTGCAACAACTTAGTTTACATTCCTTTTGTTAAACCAAAATCGTCCACTTAGTTTAACGGCAATATATAACAAAGTGACTCAGTTTGAGCAACCTTGCTCAGTAAGAAACAAGGAAAAGCGCTTTGTAGCTTGCTTTGCAGCCAGTCTGATAGTGCTCATAATGTGTGGTCGGTAAAGTTAGTCGACTCCAGTGCAAGCCCACTACCGAACTGAACATCCGTTACATGCTCTCCCTGTGAAAATGTCCACAACTACCAGGCTAGATTTCTTCGTCAGCAGTTAAGGGACAGGGAGATCATTTCCGTATGCCACTTGCAATACGTGGTGTCTAGCTCCTCATCCCAGAAAGTATACCCAGAAGGCGATAAGGGACGATAGTGCAAAATTTTACGTTCACGGAAACCAAATAGAAGTCACAGAGCAGTGAAAAACAGCAAGCTACTAAATAAAAAGGACACAATTAAGGAATAATCAAAAAATATTTCGGAATTTTGTGTTCATTGAAGTCGATAAACAATCTATAAGTAACGGGTGAAGTTGATAAAAAATTTAGTCCGATAATTTATTGTCGTGACTGCAACATTGATCAGGCAGCTGCAATTGGCATTTGTCGTTATTTGACATCGTATGAGTCTTGTGGGATGTATTTGAGTGTTCTTAAAATAAAAATATCATTCAGTTTCACGTGCTTGAAGTGGTGTAATTGATCGTTTGATTGATCAACCTTAACGGAATGAAATCTTGAGAAACGCTTAATAGTTAAGCCGAAAGTAAATGCTAGTTCTCAATCGATCTTTTACAGTCAACATTACGGTAACTATGTATGTGATCGAAGGATAAAAACCACCATGCAAAAAATCACACGTAGCTTAAAAATGATGCCTGTTGTGCTACCTGCTGAGTTTGTACGGTTTAGCGTCGACGTTCCGTCTTAACTCAGTACACAGCTAAGTGATCAGATGTAGTCTGTATACAACTTGGTTACCATCAATCACTATCTGCTAGTGAGATGCTTGACTGTTATGGTCAGTAAACTCGGTCTTTGTTGGATAGCTAACTTCTTGTTTTCCGTCAACGTTGTTTATATAACAGTAATACTTTAAGCTGTACCTACATGAGAACCATTTTTATTTAAAAATGGTTTGTTAAACTTTTTGTTAAGCGAATACAGTTACACTCGTTCTAAATTAAGGTATTTTAGCCCTCAAGTAGCTTCTCTGCTCGTCATTCATTATTACATCCTCTAGTGTGTAGTATTTTTTCAAACTTTCACCTGTATACCTATAGAAGGACTCTTGTAATGAGGTGTGCCGATAATCATTTATATGGTGGCCAACGCCTAATCTGATCTAATGATATCACTATATACAAAGACATGGTGCAATAGGTTCACTGATGTAACTGAGTATTTTCAACAGCTGTCCTTGTTGAAGATTCGCTACTTCATGAAACGAAAAAGTAAAACATTGCTGGTAATACCGAGTATACTCCACTTTGCTCCTAAGTAGTATGGACAGTGGTTGACACAACTTGAAAATCGCTGGCAACTTCAATAGTGCTCGGTTTTCACAGATTATTTTGTGTACAAAAGTAGTAGAACATCGAATAACTTCAAGTGGTTCCAGAGCCACAGCTTTTTTCAGGCGGTTCAGCCCTACTTATCGCTTGTTTGTTTTGACGCGTAACCCACTTAACTAGCTCGAACTGATCAGAAGTTAATCCGTTTCTCTGCCTAAATGCTATCCTCATTGGTCACTTTCTTGAAACAACGGTTCGCTCAACTGGCCGGCGTTGGTCCATGGTGATCTTCTTATGAGTAGCTGTTGATCTCCTATCAAACATTCATCCATTCCGACTACTGTACATCCCCTAGAATATTGCGAACTAGAACTTACAGATAGACATTACTCAGGCAAACAGCAATAATAATAATTTACATTAAGGTCAATGCAAAGAAACGACAGAGTAGTATCGAGATGGCGATCGGAATTGTTGCAAAGAAAACAGGTTACGTATTAGTCAGTTGGTGAAGGTTTCGTCCTTGTGATGACTTGACTCTACGATGAATTGTTTACCGGATTCTGTTGTAGCGTTGGATATGTCGACTCTGTTCGCTTAAATGTTTACTAATTTACGATAGAGTATTGCATCAGTCACGATTACGTATATGTATTGAGCAAGATTACGCGACATTCGTCGAATTGTGAAGTCGAGTATTTTGGGCGATTTTAAAAACAGTAGCGTGTAATTGTGTTAACCAGAATAAAGTTTTCATTAAATACGTTAAGATTACTGATTAACTGAAAGTTGGTTCGTCGATAACGAATAAGGGTTGAGATAGGTTCAAGGATAACTCACCAAAAAGTTTCCTTATTGCCATTGTGAAACTTCAAAGCGACAAAGTAGAGCTGACTTTAGTGATAAGTAGTCTAGTGTAAGAGTGTAACACAAACCAAGCCTAAAATGATTGTAGAGATTGAGGAAGGTGCACAGGACGAATAAAAGGTGTAAAAGGATCAATGGAAATGGTCTGCTGAATTAGTCTAACATAAAACACCAACGGACCTTAACACAGTAAATGTTTAAATCATCTTTGGCGTCTCAGGAATTAGACGCACGGGTCAAAAAATGCCTCGAACGTTTCAAAAGGCATAATCATTAAAATAAGATTCTATTTTGTTTTCACAGTAAGTTTTAAGTCGTTGGGTAGCTGGATCTCAGAAGTTAAACAAACTTGTTTTGAAAACGTCTTGCATGACCAACATTTTCATGAGGTTTTGTCTATCGTCAAAGCCACGATCCGCCCGCTACCATATCAGAAATGAAGCATCAAATCGTTTGCAGCAAAGCTTGATTTTATCTTGCTAACATAGTCTTCTGTGTAGTGCTTCTTGCTTCAAGCCGTGCCTCGCCCGCTTCGGTTAGTCAGGTCACGACACTGAGTGAACGCAGTGCATAGCCCAAGGTACTCCTGGTTGACAGGGCAGATTTTTCCTCAGCGTATTCTCAGACCAACTGTGCACCGAGTAAATGTACATTGAAAGTGAATATATATGTTGGTGTTATGTAGTCAATGTCTGAGAGGTCAATTAGTCCAAACATGGCGGATGACGGCACAACTTTAATTCTAAAGGATGTTATTGAACGACTGCTGCGAAGTATCTATACGCGCTACATTTTGATTCGGTTGTATGCCCTACCAAACGATAACGTGGTTCAAACCGGTGGTCACTACAATAGTTAATTGGATTATCTTAAAACAAGAGATCAAACACAGAGAAGGACGAAAATCAAGAGAAAAAGAATTAATGATAGGTGTTATCCTTCTTAGGGCTGCTGATCGGCCATCGACAGCGATAAGTTGCATTTTCCATATGTTGTAGACAGTTCACAAAATGGAAGAGTGTACCTATCAACTTAACGCAAAGGAATGCGCAGGATGTTCACAATATGCACTTGCTTCACTGTTAGACAACCTAGCGTAGTTAGCTAACTTTGATAATTTACCTGGATAAGCCTCATGTTAAAATCGCTGTTAACATGCAGAATTTGTGGCACATTCATCAAAGACTGGACTTTTGGCAGCTGAGTGATTGGCTTTGCATCTCAAGTCTGTCGAATTATATACTGGCGTATTTCCGCTTTACTCAATAGGTGTGAGCTCTTTGATGGAGGTAACGATCGGCAAGTACCTCTAATCTGTTCACAACTTCCTCATGAACAAATAATCTCTGAGCCATAAAACAAACGAATTCCACAATTCCCTTCATGGACAACCTGATGTCTGTAGGGCTCCACAGCTGAAATAAGTAAGCAATGGCAACATATAGCATTACCAATCTTATTGCCATTTTAACAATAATAGTACAAATGGACGAATCGTTGTTAACTAAGTGAGTGAAATGATTAGAAGTTTGGAATAAATCATCTGGAAGACAAAGGTGGTAGACGTACTCTTTCTATACCACTTCAGTCCTTTGCCCTATTAAGCGCAGTACATACGTCACCAGCAGAAAAGTAATGCACACTAATGTTATGCACATACTTCACGACAGGTAGCTTGGTGCCGGGAAGAACTTCCACACCAAGATCAGTGAATTCTTCAATTGAATCATTTTTACTGTTGACCGTGATGAAATTGAGCAGAACACCCATGATGAACATCGATCAAAGCACAGAACGCATGAAGCAGTTGCTCATAATCTGAAATCATTATTCCAGCGTAAACATGCAACGATCTTAACCATTCAGCTTGTCTTAGGATTCTTCAAAACCTAGTCAGTTTCATAGTTTTACAAGTCAACAAAAACAGCAGCTTGAAAATAGCACTGCCGTTGATTCCGTATTGGAATATCGGTGTTTTATTACCAATATGAGATAAACTTGTGATAAATGAACCCCAGCGTGGATGAAATTCGTGTTTGTTTTTCAAGTAGCTGGCTTATTCTGAATCTGGTGGGCCCATGTGATGCCCACTAAGAGAGTAATTTGCAAGCTACAAAGACGAGTAGGGATCCGTGGTTGTTACACAGACATCGCGTTTTGTAAAACGAAACACGATTATTTATTTGTAGTCACTAACCATAAGGTACTTCTCCAGTTTATCACACTCTTTCCATCATCTCTGAAAAAAGAGAGGAAGGAAAGCTTTAGGGATATTGATCTTGTTACGCTTAAGCATGGTGGCGAGTATTCTGGAATAGAGTAAGTGAACACTCGGGTCCTTTCATCGATATGGTTTGGTTCAGGCTATCTGAACCATTTCTCAGATGGTTCGGCCTGTCTATCAAACCAACACAGTTGGCTGGTAATAATCGATATGTAGTTAAAAACGGTATCACTAAAACTGGTGCGACAGTCAACACTAACACGAAATGAGGGTAACAAAATTTTGTCAATCTCGTTCGATCATTCCACTGGATGCTACTCACGGTCTGTTAGTGGACTTTACGTCAGTTTGTGTTTACCTTCCGGACGGTCTTCGTCATACTCGGAGACATATAGGATCGAGTGACGGTTTTGCATAAAGTTTACCAACCAGTCAACAAACCAATCCTGTCGTGACTGGACTACACCTTTGGGACATACTTCTTTACAGCAAGGTTTCATAGCAGAGGAGATTTGTTACCAATGTCTCTCGGATCATCTGATCCGAACAACTCGTTCATAGATCTCACTTGATAAGCCCTCCTCACAACTTCAGTGCTCAACTGCCAGCTACTTTTCTTGCATTTAAAGAAGCAGTTGCTGTGAGCAAGTGACAAAAAGAAGGAGGCACGGATAGCATGGTTTTAATCCAGATGGTTACTCCCGGCTGCATGCTACTCTTTTACACAGTATTTTTACTTGCAACTGATAGTTGTGCTTTCAGTGTATGGCCATGGTCAAAGAGCGTAGGGCAGTCTCAGTGCGATGCAGTGCTTTCTTCTGTACTGAAAAGTTCGGTATTCGAAATGTATGGCCCTTGAAATGCACATAATCATAGTAGTAATTCATTCTGTTCAGTGCAATGTGGTGAAAGACTACGCAGACTATTTAACCACTTCTCTTCAAGAGGAAGATGAGGATGTCTGGCTGCTTGGCTTGCTGTAAAAGATCGAGGAGGAAATCATAATATGCCTCTTAATAGAATCATCGGTATAGTAAACACAGAGCCTTTTCGGATTGGCTTTGACAGACTTTAACTGGCATTCCAAGTTTAACAGAGTGGTAGCAGGTGAAACCGGGAATAGTCGAACAGTTTTTGCTTCTGAATTTCGTGTAAATTCCACCCAGGCTTGATCAAAAAATGTCTATCCAGTCCCGTATGAGGCTAATAGCTATCTAATTGTGAGCACAATTGAGTGCGGGAGCCATAATTTTGAATTCGTTTCTTAAAGACATATCAGTAAATGTCAAGTTTCAGATAGCAGTTTGACGACTTGCTTGCTGCAGAGTGCAGACACTGAAAATGTCGACAGCTGACTAGACATTCGAAAACAATTAGTACTGAAGGTTTGACGGAGGTGAAAACTTGAGAATCAACCTTCAGCGGGAAATTAGTAACGGCTAAGATATATAGACCGGTGCTCGGATGGAAATTTTAGCGGTTTGAGGTTGCACATGTTTCCTCCATTCTGCTTCTACAGTGCAAAGTCTGGAGTAAACTGATTGCAATTTCAAGGCCTATTTCTACCGATATCAATAATTCCCAGGCACTTCACAGCAATGGAGCCAAAAATTCAGAGTATCAGTTTGCAGTTATGTCAGTGAATTCGCGCAAACAAAACTTTGCGTCACAAAATACTAGTTTTATATTTCACCGCCATACAAAAGCGTGTTTCCAGACCTTTCCAGAAATGCCTGACATACCGATCGAATAGGCGAAGCCTTCCAACCGTCCAACCCGTCCAAGTGACAATTTTTTCCTAAGATAATTCACGGTCGATTCCGTACTCACAACTGTTGGATTCAGCTCTTGGTAGATGAAACGTACCGAAGGGTCAACTGAGCCGTATCCCACTGAATCACCGTTACATGATTATTTGGCAAACGCTGATAAGCACATCTCAAATCCGACCTTTTCGAAGTATCACTTGCATGCGTATATTCTGTTGGCTTATAGCGCGCATCACAGCTACAAGGTTTTCTCCTGTTTTTTAATCTATCACCTGGCAAGATCCTTTATTGTCATTTTGTTTGATGCTACTCGAACACTATCCAAAACTGCTTGCTGGTTTTTCATCCCCATTGAACTTCCAGCTGACACCTTGCTGACAGAAGCGCTAAACTCGAGGGTGGCCCTTTGTTAGAGCTTACCAGTAATTAATTTCTATACCATCACCAGAATTTACACTCTGATCCAGTCTCTCACAAGGTAACCGTATTCATCTCGGTACAACCGACTTAACATTTGGTCACAATTAATAAGTGTTTATTACGACTAGGAAATAACGCCCAACATTAGTTTACCTCATGAAACGATGTCACCAAATAACATATGGAGGAAGACTAGCACAACGTTAATAAGTTATTAATTAATCCAGTCTAGTGCTTTTGTTTGAAATAGACCCACTGAAAAGTCTAATTGAATATGAAGGCTGCGGTCACATGTTAAGGACGCTCAAATTAGCTAAGCTTTGTGTTGATTTAAATGGTAACGTAAGAGTAAGGGAGACTGTTTTGTCGCGTCATGTTTGGCGTACTCAACTGAGATGTTCTAAGGGGATTAACCAGCCTGATAAGAGCAGTGTTAAGCCAAGTAACAGACAGACAAGAGCTGTTTGGTTATTGTGTCATTCTCTCTTACACTTTTGGTAGAGCTTGCAAGTCACTGTCCGATATGATGTGCTGTATTCTGTTCACCCTCAGTTTGGCCGTCCGGTAGTATCAGCAATAATAGGACAGATAATCTTGGCAATTGTTGATGTGTGCCAGCCCATTCAGTTTGTGAGGAGTAGCTTTTGTTCACTTCTCGTTGGGTGTTATGCTAGGATTCCTCATCAGCCACTGATTGCAGACACGCCAATTTGACTGAGACCGTAATGATGTTATCGATCGTCCGATCATGATCCTTCTGCTCACCGAGAAGTCCTGGTCAAGAGAATGCCTGCGTTCACACTCGATGCTCACGGTGTCGTTTTACCTTGCTGGTTGATCTAATGCACGACGTGAACAATCGGAGCCATCTGCTTCCACGGTGTGGGATAAGTTGGTAAGAACTGCTCGAAGGATTAGCCTGTAATAAATACAAATGACTCGACAGTCGTTATGAGTATACCCAGATACCTCGACTTATGAATTTCAGCTGTAGTCTGGAGTATCTCGGGATCAATTGTGGTTATGTTATGTAAAGCCTCCCGTTAGTAAAAATATCACACTTAGTTCACCTGATTACGGAAGTCCACAGTGAAAGTAAGTGAACGCAAAAATGTTTCAAATTCAGTCTCATTAACCAGGAACCAATGTCACCCTTCGACCATGAAGGAACCAACTGAAGGTTTTATAAATAGGGCCCGTGGGTTACTGGAAAATACTCAGTGGAAAACGACAGTTAAAGAAGTTGTGACGGTTTTCTGTGTCCAACCGAGCAGAAGGAGGGTGTACGGAACTGCCACGTCGCACTGACCTTAGTGAACAACATAACAATTAACTACAAATAGCTGCAGCTGCATTAGATTGTTTTATGTCACAGTTACCATTTCCACATAGCGCTCAACCCTGTGGCCAGGCGGAATCAATCAACAGATAGCAGAAATCTACTCCCACGAGAACCTACACATGACAAACTAGCTGCACTACAAGGTTTCTGGAAACCCCACTAATCCCTTCTCACAAGCCTTCAAGTATGCGTATAAGTCGGTATCTCAGTACATCTCAAAGTTCCTTGGCAAACACGGTTATACATGATTGACTTCGTTCCCCTTCCCTCGGATTCAGCTTACTTCGCTCAATCCTTGTATTTGTTAACCTTACAATGCAAAAATTTCCAGAACCAGCGCAAAGACTTGAGAGTTTGGGCAAGATTTCTTGCCTCGTGCACAAACTTTCGAACCTGAGGACCTATGAACAAAATCAGTATCGGGAGAACAACCGCAAATGGTAGGTTGAGTTAAGGGAGCTTAATTCGAGGTGTCCGACAAAAGTCTGACTTCCTGGAATACGTAGGATCGGGTTTCTTCGAAGAACCTCACTCAAGAACAGTGACCCAAAACTACGACACAAACGGCAGCGAGAAGATCTCTTAATACAAAGATGGGAGAGGTAGTGGCGGCTTATTCTTGCTCCTGCTGCGTGTAGTAAAGATACCACAGCCACATCAGGTAATTTGTTACTACTGATAGTTTTCTGTCTGTATTTAATAAGGGTTTAGTGGCCACGGTCGGTCGTCAGGCCATAGAACTGCTTTGGTTTCTTGCGCGTTGTTTTTACAACCCTTTCATTCTTATCCGCAAACTAGCAAAACTGCTATCGTAACAATAATTCTGCTGAATGTTCACAAAAGGGGAAATCACTGACCGTGTACTCTTACTAAGTCAGTAGTATAGAACTCGCCATAAGGGTGGAACAGTCTTTTGTTTACCTGTCCGGCTGCCTAAAAAGAGCAAAATCGCAGGTGGCATCAGGTTTCAGCGCAGTGCATTGCGCAAGTCTGATCACCACGTCAAGGTAGTAGAATGAATCAGGTCGGACACGATTCGCAATTCTTAGGTCACGTAACATTTCGGGCAGCTTTCTAAATGAAAACCGAAATGTTCTCGCTTTGGGTGCATCTTAAGGACTTTCTTACCTTGGGAATACCTACATACTGTCAAGACTGTTCTTCCGGTTATTGTGTGCGCTCGGATTCAGCAATACACCTAAGTACAAATTAACAATTGCAAAGAAATTATGCAACCAGCAGACTATTTAACGTGATATATTACAAACTTGTGTTTAATTGTGGCTCGATAGGCTGTGAATATCAGTCACAACGTCAAGTGCGTGATGACCGAAGTGTTGTAGTATCCGTCCAGGTAACAAACGTATGACCTTTGAAATAGGAGCAATACTAAACGGTTGAAATGACGTAACTAATCTAGACGATTCGGAGTGTCTAAATTGCTTTGTGGAAAATGGTCCAGAAGACGCTGATTCGTAGTAACTCATCACTCATTCTCAATCATTTTTTGGAGAGGCCGCATGCGTGTTAGGGTCTCGGCAGATTTACCTTTCTGTTCCTGTGTGTGATCTGCTACTTGTTCCTTTTGCCGTCTAGTATACGACTGTGTTGATGGAACTGACACCATCTGCTGAAACCATTTCCCTTGACATTGCGCCTGTCCTGTCGTGTTTATTAGTACTTCGATCACTTTAGTCGTGGACGTAAAACAATGGAATATATAGGACATGCTGATAGCAATAATAATAGAAACGGTCAGCGATTGGGTTTACATGACACAAGAACTGTCATAAGTACCAGCGCAGACAAATGGCATTAGTCAACAGTTAATCCATAAACACAGGGCTGGACGGCGAGTATTGACTAATGTTACCTCGGACAAAGCAAACAATTTAGGATTCCGATTACGCAACATCACTTGAAACTAACTGATGAGGTCAGCAATATGACCTGTTTCCTGATGTGCTTTGTAAAGGATGAGGTCGGATTTCGGCTCACTCGCTCTGTTGTCATTGTCTGTTGCGTAATCGCGTGCACCAACTACTTAGACATATGTTCAACCGTTCTCTGTCGTACAAACCTGCCTGTTCTGCCGACACAGGCGTCACCGCAACTGCAAGTGAATCTGATAGATTACATGTGAAACAGAACATCTCAGCGGGTCATAATTATGAGCAAGCTGGGCAACAAAATTTGCTGTAACTAGCAATCTCAATTTAGCCGCAGGATGTGTGCGAGTCAGAGCAGACTGTAATTTTCGACTTACGACGGTTGTGATATGGTCACCTGTATAGTGGTCTAATCAATCAAATGATAAAAATGACCAAAATATGGTAGTATCAAAGAACAGTCGTAACAGTGATTAATAGGCTAAATGTAGACGTACAAATTAAACGGAAGGTACATCGGTGAAATGGGAACGACTCACTGATAAGTCAAAATCCGTTAGATTGAATAGACCACCACAAGAATGAAAGGCAGGGCCAGAGATGAGATCCGGAACACGATCGACGAATAATTCCACACGAGACTTGGGATGACGAACGTTGAGCGTCGATAGATCAGCTAATACGCGGAGCTAAAATGTTTCACCATCCAATCACTTTACCAGCTCAAAAAGCCGTACGAATGAAGAAGGCAGAGACGATGCGCGGTAACTCCCGTCTATTCGTGTTGACGATTCAATTCAAAAAGTGACGGTGATGGTTTCAAACAAGTGTACAGATGAAGGTAACAAAACGGTATATGCAAAATGTACGGAAATTAATTATGAAATAGAACTATGAATTGTAGGTTCAGAATGACCTTCGTCTTAGGAATCATGCTCATGTCAACTTTGACTATTCTTTTGTAGCTGTAAATATCGATTAACCTCTCTGTGTATCCGTTCGTGAACAGCATATTCTTTAGTCTCTCCTCCTCTTCTTGCATGTAGTCATCCGTGTGGATCTGTTGAGCTCTGTGAAACATGGTTCGCATCAGACCTCGTTTATAACTAACTGGTGCAATGAAAGTAAACTGCAAATACTGACCGCTACAAGTGGGATTGCGGTGCACTGAACGTTGTGTTGTCTATTAAGTGAAGTGTCTAGAAAATATAAAATGTTGTTTGGTTCCACTTTGTGAGAGACGGAAAGATTAAAATGAACTGAATAAAAAAGGATTGAAGATGAAACAATGATTATTAGTGGGGGAAATCAAAGTATCATCTATATATAATTTATAAAGGCTGGCTCCACCTATAGCATCAGATAGCTCTAACTTAACCACTCCCAAGAAATTGTCCGCACGTGTTGGGCACAATGGACTACTCATGGCTATATCATCAGCTAGTTTATAAGATGATCCTCTATAATCAAAACGAGTATTCACTGTGCACAAACGTATGAGTTCTTTTGGGTAATCAACCCAGAATCGAAAATGTAAATTTTGTTGGGAAATAAAATCGCACGAAATGACCATCGTTTCTCGGGGCGGGTAGGAAGCATTCATAAGTAAGGAGTAGACAGCGATAAAATACTTCCTACGTGAACTCACTGGTAGGGTCCCAAACGTTTGCACCATTTCGAAAGAATCTTTCACACAGTGGGACGTAAACATTTGACGAACGGGATGCAGAATGTTTACAACCCATCTGATAAGCTTGTAGTACGCGGAGTTGTCCATGCACAGGATCAGTCTTAACAGGACACCATATCTGTGTCCTCGGAACAACTCGTAACTGTGGTGCGCAAGTCCAGGTTGGCTTCAGTTTTCTGTACTGAAGTCCCAAAATGTGTTAACGTAGTAGTGAGATTTAGAACTTTCTTAAGATTTGTCTCTCTGTTAAAATATTGTTGTCAGTCGTACTATCCGCGTGAAATGTTCGCATTTCCGCAAGGATATCATTCATTTTGGACTCAAAATCAGCCTTTTCCATCATAACTGTACCAGAACATTTGTCTGACTGAGGGAAAGCCATGGCTTTCATTTATCGCATGTGTTTTAGAGTTCGGTATTTTTCAGATGTCAAACATCACTGTTGAATCACAGGCGAAGTCAGAGTGTCCCTAGATGATTACTGGCAATTCCATGAGGTTGTAGTCAATGAAACTGGTAGTAGGTACGTCCCAGGAAGGGGACCGAAACCGCCTAGACAACAAAATCCGATCAGGCGGTCCACAAAACTGCTCGTTCTCGAGTGGTCCGGGAGTATATGTCAACTGGACATGAATACGCGTGTGTGGATCGATTAACATTTTATTGACAACCAGTCAACAGCAATTATGCGGAAAGGCATCAAGCAATTTTGGTGGGTAACATCAACATCAGCAAGCAACAGTTGGGCACAGCTGTAGCCAGATGAATAAAAAGTGGTCATGCAATAAAATAACTGCTTGATGGACATAATGTCATCATCACTACTGTAGGGATGACCGATGTTTTCGGAAACCAGTGTGCCGGAGTCTTTGATAACAGACAAGCGATGAATCCGTTGTTTGGTTTGTTTGCAGGAAACCGATCCCAAATTTGCTGTGTGCATTAAACGATCATGATGAATTTTGTACCATAACTGCATATAAATTGTTTTCTTTCTTCCTTTTTATAGCTATCATCATTTATCCGGTAAACTTCCTTCTTGGTATTGTTTGACACGTTCTCACTTTCATCTTCATTCACTTATTTTAATGAGTTCATTTTTCCGTTGACTGGCGGCTGTTTGTGGATTCGTGTTTGACGACTCCATTTTGAATGCTTTTGCCGATTGATTCACATTCAGGGTGAGATAGTATCTTTATTGTAGATTTGCTAAACAATGCCGTATAATTTTCAATCATTTCGGTCGTCTTTTTTGACATTTTTTGGACTTGGGAAATAGTCCCTTTAACCCTACCGTCTGAATGGGTGTTATTATAATTGTCAAATACACGTTACTGAGTGAATTACCCTAAATCGCCAGGAGAGATTTAACATTGACAATAATGGTTATCATTCTTTATCCTACTGATGCACTACTCATGGCGACTTCCCAAATGTGTTGTATTTAGTTTGACGATGAAGCACTGAAAACAATCCTGTTTACCATACCTTTCTTCACAAGATTAAATTTGACGTAATCATCGTGCCTTTTTGAAAGATGTGAATTACCGTTCATAAATGCCAAGCACCGAACAACAAATCGAGCGATTTTCTTTTGCTGCAACAGAGCAGCATAACTGTATACTGTCTAAAAAACTGCAAGATTGTCCAACAAAGGTAGTGATGTTTCAAGTCTGGGAAATCCTTACCTGAAGAACCCTGTGACCAGTTGTATTTTGATTCATGGCCAATATATGAAACAGCACCTGATAAAATTTAACTATGTTGGAACTCTGGTTAAATATTTTTTTATAATTCAGACAAGATTAATTTGTTCAAATCCGTTTTCTAAGATAATCTCAGCCTCATAGATCGAGTACTATTACGCAGTGTTTGTTATCATCATCGTTTACAGAAAATCAAACTGTTTATATTCTGGGCTTTGGCTAAAGTCAGACTAGTGACAAGGACGGGGTGTCCAGATTTGCCCATCGTTTCATTACCTGAGCTAGGGAACCATGTCCAGATTTTATAAATTTCACACTTGGACTCAGACATTATCTAATCCTATTTATAATATCTGCCACAGAATAGCAAAAGCCACTAAGAAAATGTCGTTTATTTACATCAAGTTCATCCTTTCCCGGACGGAGACAAATGGTTTTTTCTAGTGTTTACATGATAAAGACTGTAGCTAAATTAATGTAGTTGTAAACATCTTCCTCATGTGCAAAAAACCATCACTGAAAGAGATTGTCCACAGGAACACTTTCTACGGTCAGTGAGGAAGTAGGGTGAGTTTAGCCTCAGGGTTCATTCCGGAAAAAAACAGACTCAGCTCAATCCCTGAATGCGTTTTTTGTGTGGTTTCAGGAGTGCAAAATATGCCGCATCTCATAAAAATGTTTTTTCTTGTGACTGATATCCTAACAATCTGCATCTTGCCATTAGAATTGCCAACCATTCATCGTATCTGCTGCCAAATTTCAACGTTACACTAATGGGGATTGTAATAGACTAATCTAAAAACTAATGGTCATTCCTGATGTAGTGTGGTCAACGTTCTTTCCTAAGTTAATCAAATCGCACTGCGCAATGTACTGGGTGTCCCAGTAGACATTTTGAATAAAATATGGTTTATTGTGAAGAGCATTATACATATTTTCGTTCAAAGGAAGAACAAACGGTGACACCAATAGTAAGCAGCAAATATGTAGAAAGGTGAATGTGAAAACAAGCAGTCTGTTAAATGTGAGACGCTGCATCGTAAGCAACACTGAACAGTTGACAAGTTCTCTCACAAGAATAGCAGGCGTTAACAGTCCAGTCATCATATGAGAAGTTATTTGTGCCGTATATAATAAACTGGTTTTAGGATAAGAAAGAGAAAAAGATACACGCAAAAATAATTAGAAAAAGAAGATAGGATAAGCGGTCGGTCACAAAAAATCAAAAGCTCTCCGGGGCACAGAAGTGCTATTACAGTCAAGGTTCACGCATCGGAACAGAGAGATATCCTTCATTGTGAGATAACTGTCAGAGGAGTGGCAACAGTTAACGCCCGGTTCCTCGCATAAATCTGTCTTAGGTTTTCAAGAAACCTAGAACAGCCAGGAGATATAAATCCGTGTCTGCGTAAGAAGGCAATTTTAGTCGAAGAATGACGTTACTTTAAGAGGGAAATATAATACCGTGAAATAAGATGATCACAGGTTAATGAGAAACAGAGTTCACATCACAGCCTAAAGTATGGAGGAACAACTGAATAGCGGCATTATGAGAGTCGGTCCCATACTTCGCAATCTTATCTGTCCAGACAAATCGGCTTTGGTAGTCATCCACTATACTGACGTCAGGCAGCACAATAGCACCACCACGAATCACGATCACATCGGGTTTGATGAACGAACTCGCCGTTCGTACTCGCAACTCTTCGAATACTGTATAATACAAGTTGCGTAGTCGTTTCGCCAGGTCTTTGGTAACGCGGTTGTGTCGAGCACAACGCACGTCATAGGTGATCCAGCATGACTGTAGAATATGAGCAAGGCTTTCCGGTTGACCGCAGTTGCCACACCACAGAACTGAGTGGTCACTTCGGCCACCTCGTTAATTTCGGACCGTAATCCGCAACAGACTGCATCTGAGCTGGATGGCGCGAATAAAGGTTCTAGGGAAGGTGCGATCTGGGTTAAACAGCCAACGATTCGAGAGTGGAGAGCGTGACACTTCCTGAAGACGACGACCATCAAGCGAACGGTAGAGTTTATCCATCCACGTCGCATGGGCTTCCTCCTTGTTCGTCATCACTACACCCTGAACGCGTATCGGGACGTTTACTTCCCCTAAGATAGGGCCCAACGAATTATATTTGATTCCACTTCGTAGAACTGGATATTGACTGGAAAGAAGTCTCTCCACTCGATATTTACGCTAGATGGGAATATTGGTGGGCAGACTCGGGATGCTCAAATCACCCAAACGAATTAGCGTGTGAATGCAGCTGATTGGTGTTTCATTTGGAAGACGGAGCCACTGACGAACAAACTGGTGAATTGTGCACTCTATAGCTTTGAGCGTGTTACGGTGGACTCGGCTCAACACTATAGAGTGATTCATCTTCGGGATCATATGTTGTCTCAGAAGTTCAAGACGTTGATGTGGCTTCAAGAGCGCTTTGGTGGTTTCTTCCAGCATCGTAGGAAGTTGCAGACGGTGGTTAGTGAACGCTTTACCCTTCCAGGTGAACGGGATACCTAGATAGGTCACCGTGTCGGAGGCGCTTAGTGAATGGATCATGTCCGAGCCGAAGTGGATAGACTCATCGGAGACGGCGGTTGCGCTATGTTTGTGGTCACCACGGATGACCAGGAGCATAGACTTATGCGTATTTATCTTCAGCCCGGATAGTTCCAGAACACTAGCGGCGGCTGCAAGCTTCTCAGAGAGACGTGTAGTATTCTCAGCTAGAAGGATCAGATAGTCGGCATAAGCGAAACCGCTAACCAGTATGTCGTGGAACTGGTAGCCAAGCTCCGGTCGAGATAATGCCAACACCTCATCCATTGCCATGATGAGTAAAAGTGGGGCAGTGGATCACCCTGGCGAACACCACGCTGGGACGGGAGAACGGAGCCATTGAGCGTGGCGGTAGCATTACTGTAGGAGTCAGCAATGTAATGCGATAGAGGTGGAGGAGCACCGAAGGCTCGGGCCCATCTGATAATCGAATCTTGTGAGATAAAATCAAACGCTTTGGACACGTCGATAAAAGCCGCACGTAGACTTGAAGACGTGGTACATGAGTTCCGAAGGAACGCATGAAGCTGGGAGGTCGTGTCAAGGCAACCGTCACGATGTAGGGATGCAAACTGGAGAGCGGGCAGTTGCAAGCAGGAATTCCAACGATCGGCCAATATCTTGTCGAAACAACGTATCAACGTTGAAGATACGGTGATGGGTCTGAGCTCGGTGGGAGATGAAGGGTTGTTCACTTTAGGTACAAGCGTGATGCGAGAGCGGCATAACTGGATTAGACAACCTTGAGTTAGCAGGAACAGGTTGAAGTGTCCGGCCAAGAATCAGCTTTCATACGCTTCCAATGTTTGGGCAACAATTTGTCCAAACCTGGAGCGGTGTTTCCCATGTACTTCAAAGTGCGTGATACTTCTTCTCCCGTGATCGGGTCAATCATAGACCAGTCCAGAGGCAGAATCGCGCCAGATGGTTGCTCATCAACGTGCGGTTGAGCCGATAGTACCACGGACCAGTATTCTTCGGAATTATCCGGGAAGCCGTGGGTCATCTTATAGGCAGTTCTCCACTGGCCAGAAGAAACTGCAAACGCAGCGTCTTTCTTACACTGGTGATACAGCGTTTGGATCGCTGCATAGTTAGCCCTTTGTATCTGTTTCGTGGTCATGTGGGTTCCCACGTCAGTACGATTACTTCGTCGGGTGACAAGTCGCCAGGTGTATGGAAAAGCTAGTGAAGCGTGCATGTTCAGTAGCGATTTAGCTTGTACCCCTGTGAAAATGCCTAGTTGAAGATCGCGGGCAATAGCCAGTAGTTCATCACTGTTTAGGAAAGCCTCGCTATTGAATTCCAGTTGGGTAATCACTGTTTGGATCAAACAGGTAAACCATCCATAGTTATCAGCAGCTTGGGACCCAAAATCCGACGTCGTGTTAGTCTGTGAGACGGTGGTTGGATTGGTAGCGGGGACAGTATTCCCCTACCAATTCAGCGCATACAGACGCGTCTGAATGCTCTCCAAAGTACGACCTGGGAAATGTGGCAGGGGCCGATGGTGAAGTTCGCGTCGAGTAGGGCACGACGAAGCCAGTGCATCGGCACATCTGATAAGAGAAGCCGATTCTTGCTGAGACCGATTAGATCCGGCGGTTTTCATGGACATTAGCTTCTCATGGTTGCGTTCCATGGGATGTGCATGCTTTCTGTGTTGACTGACCGACTTTTGTGGGAAAGCTGCGGTCACAGTTGGCAAAATCAAATATTGTGGCAGGCTGGGTGTCCACTTCCTGCTCTGGACCATTCCTACGTCGATGCACACGGATATACGTCGACAAGCCAGCATTCGGTTTGCAAATTTGGCCACATTCTGAACAGGTGTACCCCGCTCGCCTATCCTGTGTACCGATAGTTGCCTGCACGGAGATGATGGTGGTAATTTAATTGTCTTGATCGAATGTAACCAGTGCGATTAAAACCAGGTAAAGTGGTTGGCCCTATCTGGAGTTGCTGAACTCTTAGCCACTCAAGGTTTGCACCGAGACCACCCAGTCGGCACCACGAGGAGGTGGTTCAGCGCGCCGACCACTACTACTACTGCTGCTTAACAAGCAGAGCCCAAAGGATATGCATGACGTATACCCTATCGGATGAGCTCCAGCACATTCGAGATTTGCTAAGTCAAAATGAATGTCTGCAACGATTTCTGGACAGGAACATGCAACCAAAAGTTAAGCATGAACTTGTTCAGACTCTGGATAAAACCCTTGTCTTTGTCACCTTATCATACAATGGGGAAACCACCAGTGAAATTATCACCCACCGAGTTTGTAATCCAGTCGACAGTGTCTATCTTGCAGCACGGGTCATCGTATCGTTCAATACCCGCCCAGCACTGGTGCCACACATCAAAGACAGCTTGCCTAGGTTTTCCTCGTCCTTTTGTGCTTATTCTCTCACCTGTTGTTGTCAAGCCGGTTACGTTGGGAGAACCACACGGCGGCTATCAGAAAGCCATCGTGAACATCTCCTAAAATGGCTTCGCAATGGTTCGATAAAACCAATTTCCAGTGCAATCATCTAATTGACTGTGGTCATCCAATTGAGCCGGATGAAGCCTTCCGAATCATCTACCAAGTTCGTCAAATCCACTCCAGAGCCGTCAGATTGCGACTGTTATCAACGGCCAAGGCAATTGCCATTAGGCTCTACAACCCCTGTCCGTGTGCCTAATAACAGTTCACGCAAGCCCTACACCTCCCTTGACCAACTATTCCACTGCCACTTGAAACCCAAGCAGGCGTGAACCACTTGACACCGCCGAATGCATATCTTACGGCAGGCACGGGTGATAATGCCACACATTCATCAACACTCCTACCCCCATTCAGTAGACTGTAATCCGCCTCATGTCCATGATTCTAACGATTTATTTGATTTGCTCTAATTTTTCATATGTAAAATTCATACAACCTATGTAATTGTAGAAGCTCGATGAGAAATGCGGAAAACAACTATTCGCATATCTGACTTCTTATGAATTCTATTGGAATCTGGAAACGACTTCCACTACTGTCATGTTATGAGACATTACAGCTGGCATTTTCCTCATGGCAAGGTTACTGAGCGGTTCGTGGGCAGGGACAGAGTCGTATTGCATCCATAACTATGACTTCACCACCCGGTTTGCAATTGTCATGATGGAACACATGTCCAGTTTGCGAACGTGCACGTGCTACATGACTGGGGCACAAGCTGCAGTCTTGTCATACGCTTACCGCCATCTCACTCATGATAGCAGCCTGCGTCTGTGTTATACAGACCTTGAGATGAGATCTTAAGAGGAAATATCAACAGCCTTTAGCCATCAAACAAGACTGCGTTTTTTTTCTGGTCATCGCCTTTAAACTAACGGTTCAGATAACAATTGTAAAGGAGTGCAATCGATGCGTGGGCAGGGACAGAGTAGTAGTATATCCATAACTATAAATGATTGTTTTTCCTGGTCATCACCTTCAAATTGACATTTCCGACAGCAACTTGGAAAGAGTGTAAGCGGGCGATCAATATTTATATGGAACGAACTTCGACTCTGTGTCTACTTGCTGCCCCTGAAGAATTTAAAAAACCAATTCAGCACGCGATATCGAAACAAAAAGAATGAAGTCTATTTCCGAAGTTTTTCACTTGAATGCTCGAGAACTTTACCGGATCATTAAAAAAGTGAAGGTAACGAACTCCGGAAAAACGTCATAATGTGTTCAGTCGATGTTTGATGGGAGCGCAGTTTGTTTTGCAACATCAAACGGAAACAAAAAAAATTGTTTATCATCTTTATCTTGTTTCGAAACGACCGTTCAGAAGGCACTAACCTAGCACGGTTACATTTTACAACAGATGTGAAGGGAGTTGTTTTTGCTCACACGTTGTTCACGTTTTACAGTACCAGATGTGCTTTCATACCGTAAGCAATGGGGCCTAGACCGATACTAACTGAGGTGGTTGTCTTCGATGATTGCCTATGTAGCAAAGAAGCTTTGAGCTTTGGTTTCGAAAGAGTTCCCAAGGATCCTTAAGTAAAAACAGATGAGGAAAAATAGATTAACAACTGATTTCCAAAACACAAAGACAACCTTAGAGGATGTTGTGAAAAGAAAGTGTCGGACAAAACCAACGTACCATAACAATAGAGTTAAAGGGACTATTTTGTGTATTCCGCTGCTCGTAGCCACTGAAAATAGTATGGGTTATTTGAGGTGAGTGATGTGATCCCTCATTATCAGCATGAGCACTTTGTTGTAAAAAAAACCGTTAGTCACATTCTTTATCCCATTGTTTGTTCGTGATAATATTGACAAGCTAATAGTGAACAGATTAATAAGGCTTATGTACTGCTCATCTTATAGTCGCCTACGTAAACGACACAGAAATAAACAGGTGGGAATATTTGACCTATTAATGTTTACTAGTTATCTGCAGCAGTTTTGGATGTTAATTTAATGAAGGAAAGCTTACCTTGCTTTCTACTTAAACATCTGGCTAACATTTAGTATTTTGAATAAATATCAAAGTAATCGTAGAATTAAGTGTAATCTTAATACCAATTAACGTCGCAGAGACTACTGCGACAGGTCGGTGGGCTCAACATTGAGGAAAATCATGAAATGAACAGCTCTGATCCACAAATGTATAGCTTAACACAGTCAAAGCGACATAAACTTTGACGCCAGTGCCCAACGTTGAGGGAATGGACAGCAGTTTTGAACTTGTTGTGCATCAGCAGGATCACTACTGCTGAGGATTCGAACGTCAACTTATACTCTAGACATATCCATGAGAAAAAAGACAGGTAAATTACTTTCCTTAGGCACTACACTTCATTTTCCGTGGTCTAAAAGGAAGCAGTCGCTTGTGGTTGATTTATAGATGAACAAGAACCCATCAAGATTCAGAGACAGATTGGAAGTTCTATGAGGATTAAGGATTTTGGCCATCTTAGTGTTAACAATTAGTCACTACTGTTTACAACGCACCATGCCATTTTAATACAATTCAAATGATTAATGGCTTTCAACTGCAAATTTCTTGGAACGGATCGATATCGACCGAAAGAACGGTCAACGTCAGGTAATTCAAATAACTTTAATAGGCGAACCTGTCCAAGTGCTAATGGTTGGAGACAACAATTTAAAAAACTTGTTTGCTATAGTACTAGGAATAGTAGTAATAAATAAGAGAAATGAGGCAAAGATATATACCGAAAATGTTTCCCGTAGTTCAATTCCAAACCAGTACAACTGTCTACTTAATTGTATCCGCTTGCAGTTTATATTTGCCTGCATGCCTTTTTACCGTTATCATATTAAGCATGTTTGTAATGTTAAGGAAAATTTTCCAAACTCAATTGTGCTTCTTTATGAGGACCTCAACACTACAGAAGCAACAGTTTGAATGATGCATAGTTTCAGATAAACAACGCAATTCAAATAAGGTGAGAGTTAGACTGGAATTAAGGTCAACAATTAGGTGAACGATACACTGAATACACCTTACCCGTTACATTAATTTTAAAAAGAAATAAGATAATTCAACCAAAGGTGAACAACATACTAGACAAAAATCATTTAGTAGGTCTGTAGGATATGAGAATTGGCTCTAGACACTGTCAAGGTTATTGAAGCTATTTGGACTAGATCACTGATTAGAAAACACATTAATGAGTAGAAATTTACGGTACTCGGAAGAACTGGTAAAGACGTCAAATCGAAATGATAACTGCAGTGTTTATTGTCAGTGGCCGAAAACAAAAGAAGTCGTTCGCTAATAAAAAGGTTTGTTGGATTTGTCGAAATTTGTTTGTTACGTATGTCGTTCTATGTTTGGTAAAATGTGGAACGTTCAATTCCTTGAAAGGTGTTTGTTTTTGTAGACAGTAGATCCTAAATTTGCTTTCTTTTTCCCTTTTTTCTGCATGCATTGAACAAGCATGATAAATGTTGTATCACACATGTAAGTGCAAAATGTATTTTATTCTATTTGATGACTGTTATTGCTAATCAAAATTTTCTTGCTTGGCATTGTTTGACACCCTATCACTTTCACGTTTCCCCGATTGTTTTAACGAATTAAGCCCTCATTGTTTGAAGACCATATGTGAACAGATTTTTTGGTCGGCCCATATTGAACACTTCTGTCTCTGGGATAATTTGTGTATCCGGCAAATTCGCATTCAAGATAAGAGGGCACTATTATTTTAATTTTAGCAAATAATACCATATAAATTCCAATGATTTTGATCACCTTTTCTGATGTTTTTTGGACTTGAAAGTTAGTCCCGTTAACATGGCTGTCTGATTCAGTCTAAGTGGAATTGTCGAATACGCGTTACTGTGTTAATTATCTTAACTCTCCAAAATCTGTAATTTTCAATAACCGAACATAACAGTTCAGCGACTTAGTTTGGGATGTGAAGCAGAAGAAATAGTGAGTAAACAATATTGTAAACTGTGAAAAAAAGTTCGGGCGCGGTTACAACTTGAACCTGAATAGA
The DNA here is from genome assembly GCA_014338405.1 of Paragonimus skrjabini miyazakii. Classification (NCBI taxonomy): domain Eukaryota; kingdom Metazoa; phylum Platyhelminthes; class Trematoda; order Plagiorchiida; family Troglotrematidae; genus Paragonimus; species Paragonimus skrjabini miyazakii. Next base: position 138,678 of record JTDE01000928.1, read on the forward strand.
CACAGGTTCCAACGACTCTCAATATTTTGCGTCTAGAAAAGCACAACAAACCTCATTAGATTAATACCATACTCACTAGTGGTTATAGCACGTCGTAACGGACTAAACATGGATTCTACTCCTCAGGTTTATTGAGTGTGTGTAGAATAACCTTGAGTCAGAGTCTCCGACCAACATTAGTGGTGACTGACTTGGATAAGGTACAAATGTATCAGTTTCTTGATTGTTTGTTTGTCAAGATCACTCATCAATATGCTTCAAACTTTGTATCTGGCAGTCCCTCAACGACGCATGTGACTCATTGAGCTAGCGAAGTTGACAGGGTAACTTTCCGTCTGACACTAACAATATCATCAACAAAAACCATCCACACGATCCAACGTAAAACTTAGTACTTTCTCAAAATTAATCATACCGTAGATGGCCAGTGAGTCAATTTGTACCAGAACCAGAACGAAGGAAAATTACATCTAACGTATCGTTCGAAATAATCCTTTAACGTATGTCCTCGAGCTGTTCAAAGTATGCCCACAACCTACTGAAATAACTCAATCTTTATGCTTCTCGACACGTATATATGTTATATACGTGATTTTATACTAGGTGACTGCCTTCTTCTGAGTAGTGTTTACTCGAGTAAACAAGTGTACAGCATCTATTACCTTTACGAACCTTTGCCAAATGTAACTTTACAGCTGAGACGAGATATTACCATGCACTTGCTACGGTCGTAAAAGTTCTGTCTCCGTTCAGTGAAGAAATAGAAAAATCATACAAAAATTAAATCATATTTTATTGCTACTAGGTGACTACCATCTTTATACACCCATACTCGTACATTCAGAACAGAGTAATTGTTTCCTTACACTCGATTCCCACTTAAATTACTTGAAATTTACTTCACATTGTTTAAAAAACACAATGCGATGACAGTTACACAGAGTGTTTTACTATCAGAACAACCGTCAGAACGCCACTTCAATCAAACTGTGTAAGAAGTACGAAATATACTCGTGTTATACGTTTGCCCCTCGAACGAAATCTGTTAGTAGATAGACTCAACTAACCAATCACAAAATGTTAAGCCACCGCTGAATCTCTGTTTTAAATAAATATCTTCCACTTATCCCGATGGATACAGAATAGATGCTACTACTTCCTTCATCTGCAGTAGTCTTAATTTTCATAAGCTGAAGCTTATCTAGTTGATCTGCAACTTACCAAAGCACCGCGGGCAGCTCAAAAGCGGTCGAGGAGGGGAGAGGTTGCGACCAGGTAATCATAGGGGCCGTCAACGAAGTGGGAGTTTCTGGTGGGGTCATCAGTTTGCAAAGAGCTACTGTCTTTACAGAAGCCGTCTGTCGGATGGTCACCCTCACCGGATTAAGTTTGGTAGGGACAGTGAGAAATATGTGAACATCTATCCCACTCGTTAAGCATTTATAGACGACCGTAGTTTCTGTGAAAACCGGTTCTGTTCGGCATGATGTGTGAGATCACACATACACACTTGTGTTCAGCACAACTGACAGGCTGTCAAACTATCAAGTTGTTTAGGCTCATCGGTAAAAGTGTTCATGATTTTGATAAACGACAGGACAGCCTTCAAAAAGGCAACATAGTCATGTGACATATGTTTAACTTCCGAAATAATTATAAAACATTTCCTTTCATAGTTGGAAGCTGGAAAATTATTGAACTTTCCCAATAAATCTGTTTAGATTTGAAGCAAACTGGCTATACCAATACGACACTATGACGTTGAAAATCATTGTTGGGGATAGTTCGGATCAATCATTGGTCGAAAGTAAAGCCATTTCCCGGGAAGATTAAAAGAACATTCGACACCACCTAATTCGACATAGACAAAAGACAAATTTTCTCCGAAATAAGAAGTTGGGTCAGGGATCTGCTTGA
>JTDE01000929.1:6299-37900 GCA_014338405.1 Paragonimus skrjabini miyazakii
ATGCGGTTAAAATTTAGAACAAAAGGGCACATGTAACCAGGACATGAAACTTATGAAGTCGATTATGAATATCATGTGATCTTTCAGTATATTCAAAAAGTTACTGGCTAACAGCAACATGAAGTCCCTTGCAAGTTCAATTCACTAAGGAGCTAGGCAACATTAAGTAGTTTTCTGATACACTCACTGGCTTTATCTATGCGTCAGCTCAAAGTATGCAGTATTGGTATACTTTACTTTTGACGTCGAGCACACCGAATGCCACAAACTTATTTTCTACTGATAACAAATTCTGATGTTAGTTCGGTTAAAGTTATATTTGCGTGACAATTCACTTTCGGAAGAACTATTTGGATTTTTGGTGTTCTAACCCTCAGCTAGGTTGTTCGATTGCCTAGCCTAGTTTGAAGCCAATTATTGCCGATGACCCTAGTTTAAATCAAAATAAAACAGCCCTCACTGGCTCAACTGTTTTGGAAGCATATATCTTTGTTTTGGTTGTTTGCTTGTAAGTCACTCTCACGAACACACTGAGTAAACAACGTTGCTGTCCGCGTTATTTAAAATCCTGTATTAAGATTACACTATATCTTCACCAGATTTCGTTTTAGTCGGTAGGTTCATATATAAAATCCTCGAACATAGTTTGCCAATCTTTTCAACAATATGAACGGTATTACTGATAGTAGTGTGGCAGATATGATAATTTTACAAGAAACCCATCTGCGTAAAGTCTGCACTGCAGCTGGATTCGAACCAGCGACTGATACAACATGCCCAAACGTGGCGAGTGCTCTACTAACTGGACTACGAAGCTAGACCGGATGATCAAAGGTTTCACATTTGTACTCAGTTATCTACTGTACTCACTGTGCCATATGGACTCTACCAACTGATCTCGCCAATTGACTGCCACATTCTTAGTCAGTCACACGATTTTATCATCGGTTGCATCAATGGATTCCAGAATGAGTTGATGGAAAAAATATGTTGGGTGACAATGTGACGTAGCATTATCATGATACTTATGTTTATACCAAAGCCGAGGATCTATCCAATCGTGTCTGGTGTTTTAAGTCTCTTTCCAATCAACATAACTTAAGCAACAAACTTATGAATTCGTGTACGCCACCCACAGAATATATTACTCGGCAGTCTTTTTTAATGAATTACTGTCTAATATCATTAAAATTTTGCCAAATTTCTCAAACATATTTCACTTTGTTACGATGTTTCCTGTAGGTAATTAATCGATTTCATCGTTTTTATCAGTGCACGAATAAGTTGCAATAAAAAATCCAATCTGATATAATTCGTTCCTTCTAGTTGGATCTCATTAGAAGAATTTTGATATTCTTCACCAGAATCCGATACAAACATTTATTTGCATATACCCAGTGTTTCTCAGATTTTGGTATCCTTACTTTAGCCTGACTTTTACACAAATTCAATCTCATTATTGTGGCAATCAAGAAACTGAATCCGTGATGTTCTTGAGTTGATTTCAATTGTGACCGTTCACTAACGTCTCTTTGAGGTTCGGGATGATACTTACTATTGGCGTATAACCCAAGTTGACTTACATAACTGTCTTCCAATTGATGAGGACATAAGTTTGCCAAGGCTAAATATTCATTTGTTGGACTGCCTAGTATTGACTTACTTATTACTGTATCTTTGAATACTAAAATTTAGTCAGATAGCCCAAGATGTGGTTTGTGACCAAGCATCCAGTAGACTGTTAGCTGAACTACTTGACACATTATCATATGACAAAACCTGTTGCATTTTTGTCAGATGGTCAGTAATAGGTAGAAACAAAACAATTTAGGTATTAATCTGTGTATACTGTAATCCAGTTTCCAGTGGAAAACAAACTCTTACGGGTGTTAAAACAAGCCTAAATAGTTGGATCAATTCAGTTTCGAAGACAAAGCAACCTGAGCATGCAAAGTCTAATTTCTTATCTGGCGAGCTCTCACAACCACTCAAGTCGAAATCAACCGGAGAAAAACGTTTTCACTACAAATCCCTAGTAAGAACATTAATGGCTGTTAAGACCATCCATACAATGCTGACAGGTTTCCTTTGGCTTGATCACCCAACCAATTCTTAGCGAGTCTCTTCTGAAGACCTCATGATAGCTTTTTGCAAACTGATGGCAAATTCTTCGAGGATACGCTGCTATTATGAGTCCTAGGGGGTCACATTAAAGTGTTTGTTTTGTCTCCGTGGAAATTCCAACGACCTTAAGGTAGTCAATAAGTGTGTAGCCTGGATTCCTTAGCAGCTTTGAAACATCGATAACATTTAGACAAAATAAAATTTCCAGGATGGGTTTTAACCTATATTTCTACCTGCACGTAGGTCTTCTCCAATAATGGGCATGAAGATTCATTTTTGGGAATACATCTATCCACCTAAGTACTTCGGGGATAACGCAGAAGTTTGACGCTTGATTAGGAAAAACCTACACTTGATTGACTTAGATGTAATTTCCAGATAACAATCTTTCACTGTTTCACATTTGTCTTGCCTTTTGATACATTCACCCAAGAGGCAAGTGAGATTGTTCCAACGTTTTTAAAAACTGTTGTGATTATGGATAGAGGACAATGGTTTTTTGCTTTGTACGCGACTGTTTTGTACGCGGTAGCTAGTTACCGACTCTACAGCAGCTACAAGTTAGTCTTAAAGGATGTTAGCTACTTGTCAACAGAAGTTGAACAAAGTCCGCATAAACAGTGGTATATGTCAGTTGACGTAACATTTTTGGATGAATATCACTTAGAATCCCCCTGAGCACAACCAAAATCTTCAAATCTCGTAGTTGGCTCTGTCTTAATCAGCACTGAACGCAGACTAAACCATATGAGTGTAAACGTTGATTTTGTCCGTACGGACAAGGAATGAATATGTTTAGTCCGAAATGACCATATAGCAGTAGAGGTAGGAATCACCTACGTCCAGGTAGCTGAAATAGGCGGAGGGGTTAGACTTAGTAAGTGAAAGTTGACAGGTCACAAGAATTAGGGGCGTGCGCATTTGAATATATTTGCTTGTCTCTAATACACTCACCGTTTCTGTTTAGACGAGTCAGGGTAGGTGTATCGTTGACGTATCAGTTTGGGACGGCCACAGCTTACATAACCGCTGTACTATCAGCTCACATAATAATCCTCCTTTTAATTGGGATTAATTGTTCCCGATTTGTTATGGCATTTACAAATTGCCAAGTAAGGTTGCTTTAACCTCACGGTGACTTGCATATAATCGGCTAAACTCTAATCCGTGGATGTTTTTCTCAGCCTTTGAACCGTTTTCAGTATGTGCTCATTGAATGTACAAACACTATAAGTAGTTAAAGTTGGTTCCTGGACTAATTAAGACCTTGTGTGAGCACATTCTAATGAGAAGCGTTCGTAGGAAATGGTATTAATATCTGTTGGTGACAGCCTTACTCGTTTCAAGGCAATGCGCTCATGTATGTAGTATGTGCCTAGTCCGTTAGTTATCAAGCGCTACGGATAAACAAACACAAAAATACAGGACAAAACTACTGCCTGAAACATTCTTCTTCCTTTTTGAGGTATGTTAAGTATTCAGATTAAGTGGTAGTAAGTTACTATTTTTAGTTAGGTATGTTTGTGTGAAATGGAATGGTAAACACGTTACACGAAACTCACGTTTGTCTCATGTATTTGTCGTTATCTTGTGCCCAGTTGTGATTACGCAGACTGCCTGTGACCCAGTTTCCACGTGCTCGTGATTGTACATCTGCCTCAATTGTGGAAGCAACAAGAATGGTGTTACTACATAGGCAAGATAGACGATGAAACTTTTGAACTGATATCATTATCTAATAGATCTGATAGACTAACAAAAATTCAATGAGTCAAATTTTTTTGAATAATCAGTCAACAGCATCTGCTTTTACTAGTGTTGTATCCAGATGTTTTGACCGTGTATCGAATTTCAATAGTTTCACAAGTCGATCAAGTTTAAAAGTAATAACGTAAAAAGATTCTTCCTTCTAAATGTTTCCAATAAGAAAATCCTACCGCAAGGTGTTATTGATAAGCTTTTTAAACAAGGCCGCATGCTTAACCGCATTGCTCTGACTAGTGTGACATTCTTCGAGTTAACGTATCGGTGATTTTGTTCTTTATTGTTTGTCACTTCAGGATTGGCCATTTGCTTACAACCAATCGTGTCGCAGTGTTATTAGGATCGATAATCACTGCCTTAACTGTACATGTGACCAACCGTGTTCGTCTATAAGTGAATCTCGAGACTGCAAATAGGTGCACGTGACCACCAAGTGAACTATTCGGACACACACTATTCAGACTTAATAAGATTCTATTTTCACCCAATCCCCTATGAAAAAATGCACCGAACTCAAACTTCACTCTTGTTAGAACCCATCAGTAGTGAGTAATCTAACAACGTGAAATTAAACACCGATTTATCATCCAATGAAGTAATCCTGTTAACCACAGTGCTAACTTCTCCACATTATGTGCCACCCAATGACTGTTTCCAAACATCCAGTTACACTTATTGCTGCCTCTTATCGATTCCTTGATTTGATACCTACACACCTTACAGGCGTACGTTTCGGGGGCTCACCATGAAGGAGCATACTGAACTCAGGATTAGCTCTTGGTGTGCTTAACATCATGTATGCTGTCAGTATGTGTACACATATCGGGAGTGGACAGAAATTGTGGCCTCCGTTGTAAGGCTATTTCATTAACCTGGTACATTTCGATCGCTTGCTTGTCTAAGATCTACTACATCTTCGATCGACCACGTTTAAAAAGATGATGAGTGGTCTGCGAGTCAAGAAAATATCGATCTGTGTTACACTGTTAAAATGGATTGATCCGCCTGGTCAGGTATGGGTCCAGCTAACACAGTGACCTGTCAGAATCCATTGAAATCTATAGTGAACTGGCGTTTGACAATCAATTTGATACTGACGACTTCCAATGATAAGTCCTTTTGTAACAGGGGAAAATAAACCAAAAATGCATGAAATTTACGTATAGAAGGTTTATTATCACCTAAAACATCACAGCCCTAGAAGAGATTGAGAGAGGTTTTTGCAGACGGTTGGTCTCAATGATTACCAGCGAAGTGGTAGACCACGGAGTCGTGGTCGCCTGGTCTAGTGGATAAATGTCTGGACTACGATCTATTGCCTACTCACAGGTCGTGAATTCAATTCTCCGGCGTGTTTGGTGCTAACGTGACCCAGCTGGGTCGAAACGGCTGTCCACTATTTCGCTGATGGTTAACGGGACCAACTGCTCGCAAAATACCCTTTATAATGTAATAGAACATGAACACGAGAGTTTCTGGAATACTTCTAGACACCCATATCCGCTATGTGTGACCCCTCATCCTCTGTCCTACCTCATGCCTGCCTGTTTCACGCCTCCATTTTGCCTCGCAGTTCAAAGCATTTAAAACACCACCAATATCCAAGAAAGGTTTACTTGATGGTTTGTTAATAAGGAGACAATTTTTCATCCAAATCTTCGACGTTTAATGGCTCCGATGATGAGGTTTTGGAAAACTTTTTCAACTATACAGCTCAACACATACAAAGGGTCCAATTTTCTTCTTAGGTTAGTTCTGAATTTCAGTGTAGTGAACAGTTTCAATTCGCAGTAAAAGGTTACTGAAGCTAACAGTATAACATTTTGAACAATTCAACCATTAATCTGTTTATCTTGTAGTGAGGCTTAAACTCATATGTATGACAGTAGAGTAAGCCATAATCTATTTGAAGTCTACTAAGTTCAGTTGTGTTTTGTAAGCCAGTTAAAATGAATGGATTTGTCATTAAAACCTTGTTTCGGAGGTCACCAATCTCTGGCGTGTATCAATTCACATAGTGTGCATGGTTGTTTGGCTGCTCCAGGAAAGTGAATTCCAGTTTAACTAGTGGCATTTCAGGACTATTCCCTACCGCTGCATAGTGATGGGAATGGGGGAGTCTAAATTCTAAGCATTATTTCAAAACAATTCATGAGAGATCCGTTAGTTGGTTTTGTTGACAATGTTTCACCTTTGACCTGGAGACTTTCTCAGACCACTCCGGTCATTTGATTTGATTTTGAAAGATAAAGACAGTTTCACTATTCAAAGATGGTTTGGTTCCGCATGTTGAAATTGATTGTGCTGAGACGGTTAACTGTACCGCCTAATTATATTGGCCTCATCGGCCGAGTATAGTTCCTGAAAATAATGTACCAAATTATGTTTTTATTCAGATGGGACGTGTTCAACTGAAGTTTGTCACTTAGTGGAAGGTAGTGACGATGTTTTCTTGTGAATCCGTTTAAATTATGTGACCCACACGAAAACTTAGCGTTGCAAATGTGGGTCATGACTTAAAGACTAGAAACCACTGCTGTATATGGTAACTGATCGTACTGTTCGACAATCAGTCACCTAATACATGATTACTGGCTTCATAGTTGCTTAGATTCATCGAGTGCAGGGGAGGATCGATGCAGTAAGTTTAAACGAGAACGAAGACCATTTCCGTAGTGTTGGTTTGAAGGACTGGGTATAATGAAGGTGGGTATGTAACCACCGCAAATTACTGTTCTTATGGAGGGTGTCCATCTGAACAAGGGTGGGGATGCAGCCCGAAACAGTTACACAAGTCTTTTTGTTTCTGCGATTAGCACAACCTAAAAATCACTGGAATTAACAGAAAGCCCTAGCGTGTTCGTAATCAATCATAGTAAAACGTTTACCGGCTGTTTGTCCCGCACGACTAAAAGCCGAGCTTGACCTTTCATGCTTCGTCTCATCGTCGTCGTTGTCGTCACCCAGATAGTCTGTTCCCTCCGGATCCGTCAGAATTGTAGAGTTTGCATGCATCTGATTTTGTAATCGATTGGTCACTTTGTGTCTGGTCTCGGTGTCAGCCAGCAGTAAATAGGTGGCAGTTACATTGTCAAAACAACCGTTCTCAAACGCGTCTCGCAAGTCGTCTGGGTTGAACCCTAGTTGACTCATGAGAGCTATGCGGGGGAGATGAGCATGTATATGACGGAATATTAACAAGGCAAGGCAGTTTTTGTACATGTGACCTGACAGATAATCTATATTATATGTGTGCTGAATAACTGGACTAAAGGAAATGGAAGAAACCCATCTTTTCAAAATAGTAGACACAACAAAACTTGATTGGTAGATATAAGCATTAAAGTAGTGCATCCCAATGCAAAGAATCCTCATCAGTAACCAATAGTGTGACAAATATGACATTTTAAATTAAACCCAATTTCAGAAAGGAAAATAGATTTCAGTCAGGTTCAGATTAGTGCGAATTTCGTTTATTCCGAATGGTCGGAGTTAGAACAGTAATCCAATAAATCCATCAGTACAGTAAAACAGGGTTCTACCAATTGTTTTGAAACAAACACGAACATTTTTTGTCGCAACAATACGCTCGAAGAAAAAGTGCAAAAGAAAGACAAACTATCATTTTTAGAACGGTTAAAATGTGCGAGCACCTAAACGAGACTTTAGAAACAATTGATACATCTGAATATAATGTACACATCTGCCACACAGACAGAGTCCACAGATGTATTCCACAAACAGTTGTACAGTGTACCTCTTGATGTGGTTCTTTCTTAGACTCATCGAAAGGTAACTCTGTATTTGAGCTATATACTAGAATTTCCGGGAAGTTTCATCTGGACAGCTTTCCTGTGATGTTCAGTCTGCTGATAGAAGCACATATTGTTTTAAAATTGTCTCTCGTATCTGGTGAGCAGCATTCGACTTAGAAAGGCGGTTCATTCAGCAAGGTATATTCTAGTGGTTATCGTATCCGATCAGTTTTTCTGTCAACTTTGTCTATCAGAGATCACCTGAAATGGGTACACGTGGTTACCTTCATCAACGTCACCGTCTGTTGAGGAATGTGCTTATGATAAGTGAAAATTTTCACCTCAGGAGTTGCTTGCTGAAGGTACGGCGTCAATTGAATCGTTTAATTTGCAGGCACAACTTATTCAGTGTTCTACTGGATCTAGTCTGGAACGCAACGTCTAAGTCTGTCACAACAGCATTATCGGTTGAAAATTCAAAAACAGGCTCAGTGCACACTTTCAGATGCACACTTTTAATGATGGCGTTATTGGTAATAAGTAGTGTGGCAGATTTATGAATTTAGATGAGACCCAACTGTGAAAAGTCAAGGCTTAAGCTGGATTCGAACCAGCCACAGAAACACCATGCCTCAACGCGGCAAGCGCTGTACCAGCTGAGCTACGAAGCCACGCCAGGAGCTCGGAAATTTCACATTTGGACTCGGTTACCCACCCGTCCCACTGTCTCATATGGAATCCACCAAATGATCCGGGGGATCGACTGCCCAGGCAGGATTTCTCAAGCAGTTCACGCTGGAATCCACCAACGCCACTGTTGAGCATAGAATTTGTATGACTAATACGTTATTTGGGTTATTGGGTTGGTTGTTTTGCTACTACATGCTAAACTGTACTTGTAATATTCCTAATGTGAATTCCTACTCTCATTTTAAGTCACTTGTTTTCCATCTTTTATTCTTACAGTTGCTTACATCATTTTACCCTTTTTTCTCATTGTTTTCTCATTGTTCCTTTTTGGGACAGTCCAATGGAGATTCAGACGTGCACAAGCTAATGTTTATCGTTTTTAACCAGTACATTTCCACTAAATACAACACAACAGAAGCATGTTGGTTGTTTAGTGCGAGAAATAAACACTGTCTTCTAAAAGTAGCAACATCTAGGAATCTGGAGGAATCTTTCCCTCTATCGGGTCAGTCTTATCCTCTTCTTGGTCTTTTTATGCTACTCAACAATTTTAAACACATCGTGAACAAGGTACTGACCATTTGGTATTGATTATGTATTTGGGGCATAGTGATCTGCATAATTTTTACAAACTTGAATTTAAATCTTCAGTTGACATCTACTCTCAAAAATTCTTTCAATTAAACTAATATACAGGACGAAACTACCTTATAAACTCTCTCGTAAGTTACATGACAATATATCCATTATATATCCAACTTACCTCGCCTAATCGGATCGTTGTAGTCCACTCCGGTTTCAACAAACGGTTGCAACGGTTCACGTTCATAACCAATATTTATCCACGACTGTTGCATTAACTCCTACAATGGGAAGATGGCAGCACAGTTTAAAAAACTGAACATCTGGTTATTGATCATGTCAGACATACAATAAATCATACTAAATCTAATCATTTTCCATTAGAAATCGGCTCGAAATACGAAGACAAACATAGTATACTACTGATAATTAGTTTGGCAGATTTGAGAGTGAGGAAGAAGTTCAAGTGCAAAAATCTGAACTTCCACTGGATTCGAGTCAACAGCATGAAAAACATGCTCAAACGTAGCGAGTTCTCCACCAGTTGAGCCAGGAAGCTTCACTGGAAGATCAAAATTTGTATGATTCTACCGGGCTACTCACCTCATCCATTGTATTTTATGGAATCCATTTAATGATTTAGCGGACTGATTGCCACACTATTTGTCAGTAATACAATTTCAATGCTCATCGATGACATTGGTTGATACCAACGTGAACTGGTTGAGAAATCCTGCTTGGAGAGTCAATAAAGTGATCGATAACCTATGTTTCCCGTTATTTGTTCAGTTGTTACAGTTTCTCCTTTAGTAGGCTGAAAGGCATATGTTTATGGTTGGCATGGAAACCATTCAATTTTCATCATGACCTCGAAAGAGGCTGAGAGAGAGGGAGATAATAGATACCAATTTACTGGTGATCACCGGTACAAACAGATTGCACACCTCTTCCGTATTTGGCCCGGTCAATATAATAATCTAACTTTCATATCTATGTATAATCTGTCATAGATGTAAACTGCTTGAGTCATGTTAGTAAATTTATTCTTTTGATTTTAGTTCAAGGGTACTAACTTCTAAGCTGTCCAACACACGATGCAAATTGTATGATGCTATCCAATGCATTCTATGTTACATACTGGAAAAAAATTTTGCACTTACTTTCAGAGTTGATCGTTTTTTAGGATCGATGACAAGCATCTGCTTCAACATGGATTCGCATGCTCCAGACATATAGAACGGAATTTGATACTTTCCGCTGAGCACACGTGTATGCAACTCCTGCGAAACAGATGCAACAACCACTGTTCAGACAGAGAAGAGGATAGCTAGCATTTATATCAACATGTCAGTCTGTTTGTTTTATTGTTTCCTGATGAACGTCTATATGACAACAATCTCAGTGTGACCTTAAAGACTTTGGCCTTGCGTGTTTTTTACTGTGAAATTCTACAAACAAAAGTCCCAGTCTGTGCGATCAAGAACTCTGTCGTCGAGAATTAGAGTCATGACCGTTTGGGTTCATTTGTTGGATCGCATTAACTACACACCGATTCCTAGTAAACGGTAAGTTTAATCGTAAGAATTAGGATCAGCATCTCGTGGCTTATTGTATCGAGTTTGTTAAGTGTAAATTTTACGAGTAGACGGCCAGTTGGGATAGGTTGTTGTGCTGAAAACGTTTAATAAGCACTTGGTCTTGACAACTCAATCTATCTTTCAATCCAACTGGGAGACACAACAAAAGTGTGTGTTTCCAGCTCCCAAATGACAGTTGTTTTCACTACGAACATAAACAAATGAGGTAGTCAGCTTTTCACACATTATGACAGTAAAACCTCCAACTCAAGATAATTTGACAGTTCATGACGCTTTGGTTCAAGCAGACAATTCATCACAACCAGTGTAGTTGACTTTTTGGCTAACAACATATTAATTTAATCTGGACGTGAATCTAGACGACAACTTTCGTGGTAAAAGCTATCATTAATTTTTTCTCATCAGTAATCTAAAATATCGCCTAGCAGGTTTAATGAGATCGGAGATTTCGACCTGCCTAGGAAGTTCTAATCGCGGGGTTATGGATTAGAGTTAACAGACGGTAACTGCATCTCCATTTCGAGACAATCGGGCAACCTGATCATTACTCACAAGCGAAAGTGGTTGAGCGTTCACATATGATAATTTGGTCGTGCCTAACGTGAGGTCAATAGCACAGTGACGAACACGGTTGCCTCATGAACAGCGTGACCGGAGTTCTAGTCCCGGCAGTGGCGATGATATGCACTACTGACGAGCTCTAATCAGAGCGAAACTTGAGTCTAGTGCTTCTTTCCGAAAGGGGCTAACTGGAAAGTCTATGGGAATGCGACAGCTGCGATCAATTTTGAGTGATGTTCAACTTGAAATTAATTTTTTCACCAATCACACGTGCATTGCACGCGATACAGCAAATTAGAAACTATCTGTTAAGAAATGGAGTAAAAATGGAGTAAAGATGAGTCATCACAAACTACTTAAATCATCAATCCCAAAACGATATTCATAATATCTCTACGTACATCCTAACCTACAAACATAAGTGGATTCAAAATTTGATTGCTTTAGACTTGAAAATAAACAACCGATTGACAAGTGTGACTGACACATCGTTTTGCACTGTGGCTTTCAAGTCCCTTCTAATGTCCGTTCTATTATTTGCTCTTCATTCATAGATGAAACAGTCAATCAATCGCAACCGTTATACCACTGAACCCGATTAACTTCTATCGCTTATAGCGTTTGCAGTCACGGATCGTGTGAGTGACAGGGATTTGAGTTTGAAAGATGGGTTTTTCGAAAGATGGGTTTTACAATGGTTAAACCACTGTCAACCTTTTTTTTCAATCCACTCCAGTCTATCCATTTTGTACATCTTATCTTTAGCAGGTTGAATGTTACTGCGGAAAAATATTTCTTATCTTCAGTTTATAACAACTATTTAGTCATATGGGTCTTTGTAGGATGAACAAATGAATCATCCTGATAATCTCAAGCATATGCCCACTTTTCATTCACAGCGCTAGTTACACGTTGGTATCATACAACACATGCGACCAAGCATACACATCCATAGACAAATGTCTGAAGATGGGTTTCATCCTTCAGTTCGAACGGTCACGTTCCGCTATGGTCGGGCAGACCTGTTCTCACGCCTGTTTTATACACCCACTCCATATGATTTGGGGATGATGTCTGTCTATATTCATAGAGATTTACGAAGACGACAGTAACATCTAAGAAAAACAAAGTTTCAGCGAACAGACTGTTTTCGATAAGTTCTCCTCTTTGGCTGGTACAATTATTTAAAATTAAGTGACGAGTTAGAATGTTATTGATCAAAGATTACTGAAGGGGCAGTGTAATTGGATAAAAGATTAACACTACTTCACCGTGGTTAGGAACACAAACGAAGTTGGTGCTAGTTAGTCTGCACAAACAATATCCAGTTTCAGTTTAACGGAGAGCTATACTGTCAGGTTGATGGTGTTGCTATGGGCTCTCCAATGGGACCAGTTCTTGCTGACATCTTCATGAGCATGCTTGAAAACAACAAGTTGGATGATGTGATTAAAGAAACAAACTATTATCGAAGATATGTAGGCGATCTTTTGCGTAGTAGACAGTTTAGGAGATCCGCAGAAATTACTAGGCATTTTTAACAAGGATCATAACAACGCTGAATTCAGTTTGGAGGAAGAAATAAACGGACGAATGTCCTTTCTTGATGTGGCACTGATACGCAGACCAGATGGTTCACTACAGAGGAGCCTATTTAGGAAGAAAACATGGACTGGTCAATATCTGCACTTCCATAGCTACGTACCGCTAAGTCTCAAACGTGGTCCGATACGTTGTCTGACGAGCAGAGCAAAGAGAATTTGTACAGATGACACGATAGAGGAGGAACTAAAGAATTTACGGGAGATTCTTAGTACTAATGCCTACCCAGAAAAGTTCATCAACACTAACATGCAGGGTAGACTACCGCGACTCTCAGTGGACACTGCCGATACAAAGAACGTCTACTTATCGTTGCCATTCAAGCGTGATTCAGCGGCAGAGTTGATATCACGTCAACTCGCCAATGCTCTCAACACGACTTATTATACCGCTAGCTCTGTTGTTACATTTCACTCAAAACGGACGGTTCCACTGAATTTGAAGGAAGAAATTTACATGAATGGAACCGATAAGAATTTGGCCTCGTGAACAGAGTAAAGATGTTGTTGAACGAATGTGTAAGTTCGAAGCGGTCGAGACAGTCAACCGTATACCTCTGACACAGTCAATTGGCCGATATATCCTACGAACAGTTCACACCCACGTTGTGATCATCCACAGCTTCGGAAGTTTTTTAGGGTAGTAGCTAAAAATTGTTTGCAGATTATTTTACCTACTTTATCTCATGTGGTGGAATCACGTTGGAATGAATTTTGTCGTGTCGTACGTTCATTTGGTATTGGTAATCATGTACAAAGTGTTAGCTGAATGAACTGTTCAAAGCAACACTAGAGATACACAATTAGTCCACCCTAGTTGTGAGTAGCCTGCGATTCGGTTAATTTCAAGTTGAACATCATTCACAGTTGATAATATCATTCTCAAACAGATAGAATTCTCAGCCAGTGTGTTTCGAAAAAAGCAGTATACTCAAGTTTCGCACTTTGCCACAGCTCACTAGTAGTGCATATCTCTGCCGCAGATCAGACTTGAATTCAGACCGCGCTTTCTCGAGGAGGCCTTGCTGGCTATAGTGCACCTGACCTCACATTTCGCACGAACGAGGTATCATATGTAACTGTTCAGGCGCTTTTGCCTGGACGTAATGACCATGTTGCTCGATCGTCTCGATTGGAGACATTGTTACTGCCTGTTACTTTCAATCGGCAATCACGTGATTAAGACTTTACAGGTGGAGCTAAATCTCCAGAGTCAATAATCAGGCTGAACAATGTTCCAGATTACTGTGGAGCAGTAAGGAAGTCGGTTACTTTTAAGTTGAAACAGGCTGACCGGAATGCATATTTGAATGCGAAAGCTCTGATCAGAAGTGAGTGACCTTCAGTTTATAGTTAGGTTAGGTTTATGATTTAATTTATTTGTCCAGTAAAGTTCAGTTGTTACCACATTGCCAAATATGGGAACAGCTATTTTTGTATAACAATTTTGATGACCTTAGAGTCAACTCATTTCCTCTTTACTCACCTTCAAAGTGTAGGCTTCGAAAGGCAATTTACCGCATACTAGCATATACAAAATAACACCCAAAGCCCATACATCCACTTCGGGTCCGTGATATTTCTTCCCGCTTAACAGCTCAGGAGCAGCATATGGTGGACTTCCGCAAAATGTGTCTAAAGTACACCCGGAATCGAATTGATTGGCGAAGCCAAAATCGGCCAACTTTAGGTTGTTTTGTCCGTCCAGCAGCAAATTTTCCGCCTGGAGAAAACAAAAACGTTGTAGGTATTGGAGTATGCAAAGTGTACAATGTTGATGGGTTACAGAAAGCATCTTGATACACGGTTGATGGATGCCCTCCTCATTACATAAAAGACTATATTAAAACAGTAATTTTCAGTACGTACGAAAAACCTAACTCAACAAAGCATAATCTTCAATTGACTTTCGCCGACGTGGTCAGATTGTTCATATTGGTGTGAAATAAAAACAACAACATGGTTTTCGTGTTACTAAGAAGAACATTTACGCCGTATACGAACACCTTCAGATTGTGAGACCCGTTCTCAACATGGATACACTATCCACAAGTTAGTTTCTTACAAATGACTTGTATTCTGAGTGTTTTTTATGTCTCAGTATCATACAATATGTGTCACAAGCTCGTGAACTTCCCGTGAACTTCTTGATTTACCTAACAGAAGTAGACAGAATTTGTGCACTTTTATTGGCGTTCAGTTTCAACTACCGTTTAAGATACGATACTGACTCTATACTGGTTCCGCCCGTACCAGGGAGGTCTTCCCTGTCCAACCTATCTCGTACCGTTCTGATCGGAGAACGGATGTAAGGCAGACATTATACCACTGATTTTTGGTCAAGTGGCTTTTGAGATAACCCAAAAGTGACCAGTAGACAACTATGATACTTGTGCATTGTTCAACACATTGACAAATTGTGAAACATGACTGCCTGGGAACAGACTCCAATCAGTGTAACTAATGTGTAAGAATGTGCCGATGTTATCGGACAAAGCCATTGTGTTATTAGTTTTTGCTTGTACGTCCCAGTGTTCTCAATCACAATTTGGGTTTCCTATCGGCCTACTCTATCTCAACAATGTTTTAAACGTCTGTGTGGTCAGTATACGAAGATAAATGTTTTACCTACTCATGATATTAGCATATGTTGTGGTCAATTACCCATATAAAATAATATACTCTCTGGTCTTTTAATTTCTTCTACGCCGTGTATGTATGACAGTATCTAAAACGCTATTCTTGGTCCGATAAATAAATGTGGTTTCACCAGAAAGAAACTATCGATAGAAATAGGAAAATAGGACCCTTTATTGGAAACAGAATTTGAGTCAACGTGTCTTCGGGAAACAGACACACTGTCTTTCCCTGGAAGATAATTTTTGTTGGCAAATAATAAGGTACATTGCCTCCCCCTTTCCAAAACGAAGACCAATGCACTTTAAGGACCTATTTTGTTAACTTGTCAACTTCTTATCACTGAAGTCAATGAGACTAGTTTGATAAAGATCCTGTCTGCATGAAGATTCCTTACATCGTCGGGGCTAAATACAGTTAACGTTATTTACTGACTTGGCAGTAACTGATCGAAAGTATTTCATTCTTCCTTATGGAAATATGTAGCTTAGCCATGCAAGTGCCACAGTTAGCATGGTTTACGAACCATCGCTTGAAAAAGAAAGAAGTAGACTGATATTTCATGTCTGGTAACTGCAAGGTAGGTTGCACGTAAGTGGCAACAAACAAGAGTGTATATTGGCAGAGGAACTTGAGACTCGGTGTCCGATCGGTTATGAGTATCCGTGCTAGCATTTTGCCAACTGATATTGCTCTGACCAAATAGAGAAGCTGTGCTGTCAGTGTCTTATTGATTGAGACATCAATGTTTCGGAATTTTCCGTTTTCAGCCAATCGCGTCTTGCTAGGTGAAAATCATAACATCGGTAAGTCCGGGTTCCCTCGAACCATACAGTAAATTTTCGACATTGACGATGTCAACGCTACAGATCAGATATATATTTTGTCAGGCTAGGCCTTTCTTGTAAGTGTCGCGGAGACAACATATGGACCGAGATACACACAGCAACTGACTTCAACATAAGGCAATTTTTCTCGACCATGATACGGTACATCGGAGGGAAGGTAGATAAAATCAAAGATTGCTGAAAATCTTCCTCTACATCCGAATCAGCACAAACATATCGCGACATTCAGACAGCAAAAACTACAGCTTGTAGTACATGATTCACGGTTCAGTCAACTACAGGCATCATGTTTTCATCTACCACACGCATTGGTGAACCAAACAAAGCGGCAAAAACTACCGAAATAGATTAAAATAATCAGGTCCAAATCAACTCGTTTAAAAACCAAAAGACCCAGCAAAATGAAGCATTTGTCCAGAATCCGATGAAGTGAGAGGTGGTAGAAACGAGATAGAAAAGGCCACTGAAGTCGAGATGATGGAGTGAGTAAAAGTTTGTTTTCAAAATCCAGTTCAAAGAATTCGCAGTGAAAAGAATGTTGCTGAAAGATAAATCACTTTAAGTTGCCCGGGACCTAACAACTGAGACATTTGTTACCAGTAACGGTTAACTCTTCAAATGTCGGTAAACGACACGGTATCAGCCCGTGTTTAGTCAGAGCCGAACCCATCAGTGTCTTGCGTATTATGGTTGGTGAGTAAGTAAGCGGAATGTGAACCCTGACAGCAGAATATTCACTGGCAAATATCCTCATTTGAAATGAAGAGATGATGTTCTACCGGTCTTCGAACTCTTCCGTAATAGATGCAGATTCTTGACAGTTCCTGTTTAGTGAGAATGAAAACATCGAATTCATTCGGTCTACTTCTGAGATTGAGATATAAGATGCCCAGATAGGTGATCAGTTTAATTTTGCAGTGTATGCGCTATTCAGTTTTAACGAGAGTAAAATCTGAGCTACAGAAGTAGTTCGAAGTGGAATGTAATTTTATTATTCTGAGCATCAACGAAAAAGTGCGCTACTATTTGTCACACCGCTCTTCAGACCTCCTCCATGAACATGTGTTACACAAGAAAAAATAATGCTCGAAGCGAGATGAACGAGAATATCAACAAATACCAACAAAGAGATGAACAACCTTGTAGGAAACCTGCGATACAAAATGAAATGGTTGGTTCACTACTTCCAATCTCCAGACAACCATAGCCTCCCTCAACAGGTCGCATTCATCTTTTCCCCGAAAGTTGTTTCCACAAAGGCGTTTGTTGTAATGGTTAAATATACACCCAACTTATGTAAAAATATAAGTTGAACACTTTCTCCAGCTAAAGCACTGTGGGCGCTCAAATGAGTATTTCCGTCATCTACTTCAAAACCACAGATATCGTTGTGCGTATCTAGTTCTCAGTGTGCATGTACGTTTACAGGTATCGTTCCAAGAAAGAGACAAGGGTGAATGTGAAATTTACACGAATGCACAATCCAGCTTAGATAACAACCGAAATGCCCCCGGTGACATATGAGAAGGGAGTGATTCTTTTAAACAGCCCTAAGGAGAACGGTTAGGATACTGCAATATTAGATTGGATATCATACAAGTTTCTATCTAGCAGCGCCAAATATTAGATTGCGAACGCAGTTATTATAAAGTATTAATTGCACACATGTGCACAAGATTGTTTCATTACCAGATCAACTAATCACTACCCGGGACAAGACGTACACAAAAGAACGGCCTAGATAGGACACAGAGAAGCAGAGAAGCTCTACTCATGAGGTCACCAATGGGAATTAACAGGACAGTTACTATGTCTCCTTTTGAGGCGATCGGACAATCTGAGCATTATTAACAAGCGAATGTGCCTGATCGTTTGACTATGATAATCTATTACTGATGATGATAATCTAGTCATGCCGAATGTAAGAACATTTGCGCAATGGCGACGAAGTTACCTTATGAAAGCGTGGCATTAGTTCAACCGTTCACTGAGGAAGAACTATAAAATCCCGACGTAGTCTAATAAGAGCGGCTTTAGATAATACTACTGTTGTATGACAGGCATTTTCGTTGTGAGTAGTATACTACTCACAAGTAGTGTTACCCACAGGCGACATTCAGGAACAAAAGGGCAAGACGCAAACGCCAGGAAGACGGATGACAAGAAAAGACTATCGAAGTATTGTGTACGGGCTACGGCAGAAGTTCCACCAAGGCGAATGACAGTGATGTATGTGAATGCATGTCTAACTTACAAATGAGTGTACGCGTTTGTGGTTTGATTTTTGACATGACCCATAAGGACGTTTGCGCAATAAGCGAATTATCAGGCCAAGCGTTTTTGCAATCACACCACTACTGTAGTCATTTGTGAGCGATTTCCGATACATAATTTTGATGTGGGTTTTCGGTTTAAAACCTACTTATTTGTTCGCCCCCCAATGTGTGCTGTTGAGTGGAGATTGCAGCACAATGGTCACTAAATAGAAAGCTCTAACAGTATATTTAAACGTCGCATCCAGACGGTTGTTGCCATTACGGTCTGGAACACACTATTATCACCATGGGTAAAATACCTGTTTTCATTAACTGGTTTTCTTGAGCAGCATTCGACCGAACTTTCACACCGGTTCTAAACAACCATCTTTGTTTCTTCATGACCAATGCTCGTAGCAATTTTGTTCTTATATCATGAGTATCAGTGAATGGAATTAGACAAATAACTACTCGTTGGTGTCATAAATAGTTCACCACCTTCATTCCTATAAATGGCTCGCCCTTCTTTCGCCTTCATCTTATCGACTTCCCCCGATATCCTTAATGATTCTCCTGTGAACCTACAAGCTGCTGGATAAACCCATAGGCAATTACTGTATACTACGTAGTTTGGATCATTGAATTACCTTGAATTACCTCACCATTTCGCACCCTGAGGCGTTGTTCCCTGTTTTTTGACATCTCATATCACTTATGCACACACCATGTAAATTGCGTCGGCAGGACCAAAAAGCTTTCAAATATTCGGAAAGAATAAACACATCTCGATATCACTGGCTTGAGCGATCATTAAGTTGCTCTAAAGGTGGTTTCAGGAACAAAAAATCTGGCAGTTTTAAGTAATAAAAGATTATTCGGCTGAGCCCTTCAATTCGTTCGGATTTTGGTTACACACTCAAACAGCAGACCTCGAGCATAGTGACATCTATCGAAAGTGGCTGGCTAAAAAGATAGTAAGGTTGTTAGAGCTTCGGTCAACTGTAAGCAATATACAGATCATATTGGTTTTGTTCTGTGTTTTACGGCACGACTGATGGAATTAAATTATTCTTTTGTGTGAAGCTTTCCAACCCCCGTCCATATTAACTAAACATTGCAGCTACTTATGAGTAGTGTGTTCATAAAACATATTTAATAACGTTTCGACCGAGTGAGACAATACCGACATGTGGCCAAATATACCAGCTCTCATGTCACTCGTAGTTTAGGCTGTAGTTTTGAATATTTCTCACTACCTTCTTTGTTACAGCCCGCTCACATTCACTATTCGATCTAGGCCGTACTCCACGGAAATGACCTTTAATGAGGGCGATACCTACACTTCTGATCCATGCTAGGTCTCCAAAATGTACACCACTTCACTAGAGAGACAACTTTCATTCGGTTCCCTGGAACTTTTGGAAGAACTTTAGTATTCTGAGAAGATCCTTGTCATTTGAGATCACAACCCTGAGGTATGCATCTACTTCCGCTCCATTTCTTTCCAATGCCATAATTTGAAGAATGGTGTCCCAGCAACGAGGGGCGACTGACCTGCCCATTCTTCCGACCGCTCGGACAATCCAACAACATTGGTGACATCACCTCATCTATGTACGCAAACAACTGTCATATTTCATGGTGTTATATTTTAAAGCATAGATCATTACTGGACCACGAAAGCCATTACACTTTCACCCAACTCAAACAATTTATAGGCCTACTACACATAGGAATTTAATTATATGTTTACACGATGAACCTCGCAACTCCTGTCTGATGAACCGTTTGTTAAATTTGAAATGGCAGCGTGGAAGAGAAACGGCGGTTGCTACTTGCCCGCTTAATAGTCTGTCGAAAAGAGTACGGTGTGTGTAGACACTGCTTTTGCATGCCATTAATAACATCATAAATGCTTCAGAAACTGTGCAAAATCCAATGCCTTGTGAATGAGATGAATGCACTGTACCAGTGGTCATACTGAACTGTATATTCCTAAAGCTTGATTTGACTTCTAATTTGTATATCTAAATTTAGTTTATCTCACCTTCAAATCTCGATGGACAATGTTCTTTTGATGACAGTATTCTACCGCTGAAAAAAGTTGACGAAAAATTGAACGGGCTTGTTTTTCATCCATTCTACCGTGCTTCATCAAATGATCGAAGACTTCACCTGAAAGATAAACATCAATCATTCAAGGTTTTGTAATCCAATATGACGAAAAACAACTTGGTTTATGCTATTCTGGAATAACCGTAAGCTGTTATCTTCAAAAAATTATAAAGCTTGATATACTTTTCAACGTACACTTCATGAATTTAATTAAGTGAGAGTATCTATGAAAGAGCCAAACCATTTTAGGTATCATGGTGGATGACTGCTAGCTTGCATGTTGAACACAAGCCATCTGTTCGATTTTGGCACACATTAAAAGAAAGTGAACTGACCCAGGAAAGTACTCACACAATTTTCAGATAACCTATAACCGAAGCCCAGTGCTCTAGTGGATAATTTTCTTGGCAACCAATCCGGCAATTAGTCGTGGGTCGTGCGTCCGATTCCCCAACGAAACAGTTGTCTATCACTTTGCTAGTAACCAGTGGAACCAACTGTTTCCAAAACCTATTTTTCATTCACTGCTGGGACCATGATGGATTCTAGTTAATTTGCTAATTAACTAGCAACTGGCTTATCGGTTTTCTTTCGAGAGAATTGCAGCGGCTGATCTAATTAAGATGACCTGAAAATGCTCTTTAGCGATTTTGAATCAGGAAGACTGTTCGTTATCCAGAAGCATTTCCATAAATAAAAATCGAATTTCTTCATCTATGATTTTGAATAATTAAGACGTAGATCATACTGTGTTCATTTGGAAGAAATGCCGTCGCTCGACAAACCTTTAAAGAAACAAACCATTGATGTCCATATACGAGCACACTTTGGAGACTGAACTGGAAGAAATTGGCTCGTGAGGATGCAGTGCAACGGTCTTGGCGGACCAAGCGCAGCTTAGTTACACAGTGACTGCAGGACCAATCATCATACTGAACTAATCATCATTCGTAAAAAGTTTTCACAAATCATTCGCAAAAACATCCGGCAAAATCCTCGCTCTCCAGGTCAATGCCATTAGCTATTTACCAAAAATTATGTGCAGTTCTGTTCTCCGTTGGCCCGTTCGGAATTTAAATGAATCGCTTCCATTATGGCTTTAGTTGCAAACATGTTTTCTTAGGGCAGTAAGTACTATATGATGCAAAGTCGTCTGGGTTTTTGGTTGTTCTCCATTTTTATGTCCGAACCGCCTATCTGTCTACCTTATCTCACCGTGTAATCACCGTGTAACTGTCTCATTACGTGAAGGCCATTCAGAATAACATCTTTTTTCAGAGAGTCAACAGTTTCTTGAGATACCAAGAAAGATTTTGGTGAGACCCTAATAAAAATTAGAAGCACACGTTCATCGTAATGGTTCTTATAAGATTTGAACGAATCACTCACTATATCACAGACACGCTGTTCAGGTCCCAAAGCTCTCGGTGAGAGGCATTTCTTGTTGAAGAGTTACTGAAGAACTACTCTGTATGCCTACGCAATTGGACACTCATAACACAGAGTAGAAACACTAAAGTGGAACTGAGAATTCAGATCCATGTGCATGCTGGTCTAAAATAAGTGAAATCCGTGGAAAACGTAGAATTATGGTAACGAACCCTCAATCGAGAAGGATGCAGTCAAGCAGACTCAGTGGCTGTGAATTCCCTTCTGTTACGGTTATGATCAGAGGCAGATGAATAAATGTTTGATATTAAACTTTAGACTTTATTCTTTTGATTTGTATTTTACTACTGTTTCGTGTTTCACGGTTGAAGACGGCAAAAGATTTTGCAAGTTAACAGTTGCTATATAAAACACTTCCTTGTAAAGTTTATTACTATGAAATATGATGATGTGTTGGGTATCCCTATTGAAGAAATACACTTCCGGAAATCAAACATGGTGCGCTATGGATGGCGTTAAGTGAAAGTGAAAACGTGTCTGATTTTCTATATCGAATCCGGTCTCCTTACTCGTTCTTCTCAGAAAGTATCGCCAAATTACACAACTTCTCCCATGAAAGATCCTTGCACATACCCTGGCAAGCTTAAACCTGACTTATGCAGACTAAAACCTCGTCTAAAGCTCAGTCAGCAATAGCTTTTCCTGATTCACGTCATACCAAAAGCTATTTGAGGATCGCATGAACATGCAAGCAATAGTGTTCAGGAATGGCTACTGTTACACTCGTATGATCGATGTATATCCAAAATTTTGTTTTGAAACCAGATTACCGAACATTATTAGCTCAGATAACGTGGTTGCAAGATTATCTGAAGACCCCTCCACAGGAAAACAAAAGATCAGTTCCACACTTGAAATTTAATTTTCTCCTTTCCGTTGGTCTTTCAAATCTAGTCTTGATCCCAGGTAACGTAGTGGTCATTGTACTATTCTGCCAGTAAATAGTTTCCAGGTTTCATTCTTTGTTATGTACTCACTTCTAGATATATTCGCACTATTCTAGCTCGCATGTAATTGAGTTGTTGCTGGACAGAAACTACCGAGTGGTGTATTGCCATCAACTTTGCTTGCTTTCTATCCCTTTTGTCAAAATATCTCATGAATATTATTAATGTCTAACTCTTCTAAACAGGTCTCCAGCGACAGTCACTCGATATTACATTTCATTACTTGAGGGTCCTTGTTAATTTTACTTACAGTAATCACTAGCGCATGCCTTTCCTCACGGTTAAGATAAGGTTTTCTTATGTATTTACGTATATCTATCAGGCTGTATGGGAATACATTGTATCCACCTCCAAATGTCTACTCATTACTTATTTCTGCCGTCCACAGAAAGCTGTTCTTTATGAATAAAAGGAAGCATTACACTTTTATCTCACAAACTCTGTCTTGATTTCATCACGTG
Organism: Paragonimus skrjabini miyazakii; assembly: GCA_014338405.1. Classification (NCBI taxonomy): domain Eukaryota; kingdom Metazoa; phylum Platyhelminthes; class Trematoda; order Plagiorchiida; family Troglotrematidae; genus Paragonimus; species Paragonimus skrjabini miyazakii. The sequence goes on from JTDE01000929.1 coordinate 29,687, forward strand.
GATTCTGAAGCGGTTGGAAGTCATCAGTTATGTGATCGATCACACGCGCACAGCGTTAACGTTTAATACATTTAGCTGGGACTATATATTTAGGAGGAGTGCATCAGTTTTTACTAAGAGAATCTATAATGTCTGCTATTTTTTTTCATCTGAGGTTGTGATGCAGAAACTGGACACTGCACGTTTAAAACTCCTTTAAGTAGACCGTTTTACAAGAGATTAATTAAAACTTTGTGTTCGAATTCATATTTCATAGACCTTCAAAATTCACGGTTCCTGTTCATGTGCATGATGACATTTGGAAAGAGAGATCAGATTCGGATATCAACTAGAATTTACCAGTTTTACCAGCTTTAGTCACAAATTCGTGTAAATCTAATTAGTGATGTGTAATTTCGTATTTGATAATAGTTTACGAAATGTTGGTAAATAGACGATGAACAAACGACGGTTTACTGTGAATATTCTCTTTTTCAAATAGAACAGTGCTTAAACGTCGCGATATCTGGTCGGTTGGTATGTGGCGTGTTACGTCGCCTATTGCCCCAGAGGCTCAGCATTTTACCCGGAGTTCACATGATCAGTGCTGCCAGATACTCGCCCGCCAATTTATCAGTGTATCTCGTGAGTTTTGTTGTACACTCATAGAACCACTCTAGGATAACGAGTGACTGGCTAGCAGGTAACTCGGTATATATTCAGTGAGAAAAGGCATGAGATGCTGCTGGATCCGTCTACAGTTAGGCTTGTTTCAGACACTGACGTTCGCAACGTTTGTTTAACGAATCACGTGACCGAATTAAGTAGAATACAACAGACAATCGATCTCAGCACAGCTGACGTTTTGGGATGCAGCTGTGTGAGTCAGCTGACCACACACTTTCACCGCCTAATGTGGTGGTAACAACGAATGGTGTGATATACACCACACGCGAATGGGGTGAGCAACAGAAGGTTGTTGTAGAAGAATGGCAGTTCGAATGGGTGACAGCGACAATCTGTCTCCGGATTGTCATATCACTTAAGATCCGATAGGTATTAGTGTGACATCTAAGAGATAGTTTGCTTAGGCGTTCCTCCTCAATCTGTATCTGTTCCATCGCTGGATGTTGTCAAGACGGCGCCGTTAAACAGCACCTTCCGATAGAGCTCTGTGATAGTGTGATATAACCGATTATGACTACTATCGGATCGTACTTGAGGGACACTGACTATTAAATCTTTAATTTGACTCCATGTATGGTTAATAGACGTCTCTATTCAAAGCGTGGAAACAAAAGTAATTTCCCAAACGGACAAATAACCAGGTTCAACGCATACAAGTTATGTTAACTGTTTGGGTGCAAAAAGTATAGGGCCTTACAAACATGTTCTTGATATATTCCCATTAGGTTCCCATGCGTTTACAAATTATAAAATAAATATAATTTATTCTAGCCAGTTCCAAATAGATAACTTGCAATCAAAGAGCGACATCTGACTAATTATTTTCACGTTTATCGACAACTGTTTAGAGGTGACTTAATCTACGTTAGTTTGCGGTTGAGAATTAACAACTGTTCATCGTGGTGACGCTATTTAGGATGTGTTATTGTGAACACATATCGGATTCGTTGATTGGACCATCTTTTCTCCAACCACACTAAACCCGATTGCGAGTGTCCCAGCTATCGCTAGGTGATGGTGCTGAGTCGATTTGGATTGTTTCTAGGTCAAACGTAGATGGCACTGAGTGACCATATGTGGTCCAGCCATGTTGACAAGCAGAATGGTGACGGAGCTTTCCGTCGTACTGACCAATCAATCCATCAGGATGGCCGGAGTCGATAATGCAGTAAGGTTTTTATGTCCGTGAGGATGGCAAAACATTTCCAACATCATATCTTGTTAATTGGTTTAATTATGTTTCAAAATTAAGTAATACCTTCGGTCCAGTGGTTGTTCTACGACTAATGTAACCAAATTTACTTGCATGTACCTCCAAAATGATAGTTCTGTTGAACAAATCTAACCATGGACATTACCAGCCATCGATTGTCTAGTCGAAAACGAGCGCTATGACCTAGTGATAGTGTATGCGACCCCCATAATTAAAATAGTCGACTATTTTTCTGCATTAGGGAAAGATCCGTTTGAAACTGGTGTAGATACATCACTGAAAAAAGGTGGTTAAGATGTTTTGAGGCGCTCATCTTGCGCGTGTCCTTCCAACTAATCTTATGCTCATTGTGGTGCCCTCGTTCGGAATTACTGCACTTTACTGACGGGGACTGTCCGAGTAACTCACTCAGAGTGATTAAAGTCATCTGGTTTGACTATGGGGGCACAGTGAACCACGTTTATGTGGACCTTGGTGAGAAACTGTAATTGATTCGGTTCGTGTTCTTCACTCCTCATTCGAAGCGGGCTTCATTTGTTCATCTGACTCAATAGAGTTTTACAGAATTCCGTGCATTAAATGGTACACCCCAAAACGGTCGGCAGTCTATCGGCATATAGAAGCTGGGCTAGTGAATAGTAACACAACTAGCAGAAGTTAGATGGATGATATGAGCAATCCCAAGCTGTGTTAATGGCAGTTCGTTTCACCTATGTGTCACTGTCCTTTCAACAGGAGAGAGCGAGTTGGTCTTTATTGAACAAGGCGTCGATGATCTGCTACAGTAACACTGATTCTGATTATGGAACTACCAACTTGCTCGAAGTTGGATGAATGACCAGAGGAAGTACGGAAACAGCAAGTTGTATTGGTTACGGTTGATTGGTTACCTATTTAGTGTACGCCGGTGCATCAGTTCTAAATGAGGGCAAATTGGTGTCTATAAAAATGCCTATGGAATCCGTGCAGAATAAACTCTCTGAACCAATTTTGCCATTTCACTTTCCACATCACATCGTTCTACCAAACGGTGGTCAAATACTTCCCACAAAATTGATGTAGACCATGAGTTAATGCGAATACAAAGGTTGCGCCAAGTGTTAGTTGGGCTCAACGATACAATTCCCTGGTTGCACATCCGTAATCATACAACCACAAGCTGTGTTCCGGTATAATTTCACATATGATGTAAATTGACCGGCAGACAAATAATGGTTCATTTTTCTGTTTACTTCATTGTTGGTATCTAGCCAAACCCTATTAAGATCGAGAAGGATAACATAAACTAACATTTTTCCCGATAATCCAGCTTCAGGCCAGTACAACTGCGTAGACCGAAGACATAATTGGATCGATGTGCTCATCGGGCTAATTATACGGGATTTAGGCATATAACCAAGCAAGAAAGGATGGCTTACTGTTAATCGTGCAAGATCTCTGGTTCTCCGATTCTCTATCGCATAGAAACTGCCATTCCAGTCATAGTACATGTTTGTCTGTTCATTTTGTTATTTCTATGAAACCGATTGCATCAGTCACGCCATCTCCTAAAGTTAATCTAGGAATACTACCCACATTGGCTGAGACATGATGAAACACGTACAATTAGAAATGTTGATTCAGCTAGTTTGATCAAAATTCAGTAACGTGCGAAAAACGATTAATCTTTCTGAAGATTCTATCACGCCTCCAAGAAACAGGACAAAGATGGTCCGAATAAATGCAGTCTAAAATGTCGAAATCATTAGATTCAGATCACTTTACCAATGACTATACAACCAAAAGTGGTTTGTTTAAATGTTGGGTCTAACTTGGTCTCAGCTCGACCAGATCAATGATTGATCTGAACGGCTCAGCATGCAAAACTAGTGGGGCTCAAGGGAACAATCAGACATGAACAATAGAAAAACGTGGACGTGAACCAACGAAAACACTTTTTGTCTGTAAACCTCACGAAAAAGTAAATAACTGTTAAGAGGCGCATCTCCTAACGTGACAGCCGGGACGCGTCACGCCACATCGATCGGCCGACCCAGCTCGGATGGTATGGTCGTGGGTGGTGGTATGGTCCCACTCAGCCAATCAGATTACAGGTGTGCGATCGGAGGTCTGTGCGCTATCTGGACAGTGTTTTTTCTCGCGTTGCCTTCTGACCCCACCTGTAATGTGATTTGTTCTGACCCCACTGACTGCCGTATATGACTAATTTGATTCGCTCTATGTCTTTCGGCCATCTATGGTAATCGTTTTGTCCTATAAATCTGGAGCTTCTGTGGCCTAAGTTTTGTCTCGTCTCGTCCCGCTCGTCCACTAAACAGTGCAGCCGCGTCTCTTCTAACTTCTCGGTTGCGGGTCCAGCGACTGAGCGCGTAACCAAGGTGACGATACAATAATAACCACCCAACATTTCATAGAAGACTTTCCTACAATTATTCGGCGAGGGCCGTTTTTAATGTTTGACCAAATGAAACCATTAAACGCTTTAGCAGAGTCAGTATGGCTGATGTTCGCTTAGTTACAACGGGTTTCCAAACATGGAACTGCAGATTTTCGAAGTATCGACGAAAATACTACATAGTAGACGAGAAAAAACTGACTACAAAGTACCATCCTTGATGACCCCAATGCCATACACGAGATGTGTCTCCATGTAACCGAAATCTCATTGGTCTGGTTTTCACTATTGATGTCACCTGGTTTCCTAGCTCAGCTGACAGATTTTGAGCATGCTGTTTTTATCACCTGTTCAAATCTGACTGAAGCCCAAAGTTTTCGTGGTTGGGTCTCTTTTAAATGATGACCACGTACTCATCCAACTTCTGACACAATAAACAGAGACTTAGGTTCTGTAGAAATATCCGAGGAACTGTGTGAACTTTGAAAGGCTGAAATGTCCTGTTGCATGGAAGTTCTACTGGTACAACCCTCCAGGTAGCTTTTGACAAGAATGCCTATTTGGGACGTGGTATGAACGATTAGATAAGTGGCTATTGCGGCTAGCCAGCAAATGAGTAACCTATATGTTATTACATCTTACATTCTTTTACTGTTAATTACCACACCGTACTCCACGGGGCGCCTAATTTTGGGCAAAATAATGCCCAACTGCTTACGCCTCACGCTACGGTGAATACGTGTGGACTGACACACTGATAGATTTGCCTTCAGGATATTCATTGCGAAGAAAATGCACGCACGATCTCCCGCATACCGCTAGTCCAGTGTTGTTTGATATATTATAAAGTACACGTGCAATATGGCGAGCACACTTTGGCTGAGTTTCTCTCCAGCTCTCTCTTCTCCATGGTTTTATCATTTCTAATTCCTGAACTTTAGAAACGGTTTACCTTTTAGCAATTTCGGTTTTATTACCGGCAAACAGTAAGAGATATGTTGTAATTAGTAAGCAGTAAACATTACTAAAGTTATTGCGACTCTGGCTTCCAAGTAGGCTTTCAGGTCAGTTGTTTCTGAAAAGAATCCTCAGACTACAGTTTCAGTTTTGTCAGAACTCTTCACTACTGCATATCCCTGCCACAGTGAGGATTCAAACTCCTACCACACTTTCACGGGACAACCATGTTTGGTCACTGTTTCACTGACTTCTAGTTAAGTAATATCGAATTATCACATTCAGTCGTTAAGCTACATTCGCTGGTGAGTACTTCCCAGATTGTTTTGTTGATTCCAATAGATGACCCAGAGTTAGGTCAACATGGCTGTCTCAATCGAGTGATAAACTTCTACGCTTGGTCGTGACCCTTGACGAGCTCTTACGAAGCCGTACCTTGAGTATACTGCTTCTTTTTGAATAGGATCAGCTGAAATGTCTACAAGAATGCAAAATGTGCGATCATTTTTCTCCCCCTCCAAGCTGTGCACTGCAGATTTTCTATGAATCCTTTGAGTTTAAAACTGATAATGTCTATCTGGGACATGCTCGTCTGATAAGTACAGACTGAATGGAAGTGGAGGTGGATCCGCGACAGAATCAAGATGATTCAGGACAACATTGAAATAATCTTCATCCAACTCGCCTTAATTCAATTGTAAAGATAACACGAAATTTATGAATTGAGATTCTGAAGTGGAACGGAATACTCACATTTCTCTCATTTTCTCAGGTAGACCATATGCTAAGGTATAACCTTGAGTGGTCATTCTGCGAATTCTTTTATTAACTCACTAAAATCAGTTTGGATTTAAACAACCGTATTTTAATGCATTTTAATGACCTGAGCTAGTTAGAAATGATAAAATTTGTATGACATAAAGTGTTACACGAATGTTTCTGTAAAATATCGGATGATCTGACAGTTTTTTAACGCAGTGTTTAGTTTTCTTCTTCCTCCCTGCTTTCTAGAACATGTCATACTAACAAGTTGCTGTATTATCATATTTATTACGGCAACACACTATCAATTAATGTCTAACACTGTACACTGTGCAAGTAACAGAAGATCGCTTACATAGTAGATACACACGATAATTGCTTTATGGATGATGGATCGATGGCAAGTGAATGAATTCAGATAGGCAATATCTCACCGTTTTTAGCGTACTCCATCACTAAGTATACGTTCCGTGTGGTTTCAATAACTTCGTATAGTCGAACTGAGATGGAGAAGAAACAAAACGAAATATAGAATTAGAAAAATGACAACGTCATGAAATTCACATGCTGCTGGTCTGTGATGGCATTTGTGACTATTGACTTATAAACCAGAACACGTTTTCACCTAACCATGAGAGAAAATGAAATGTTAACATATCGCAACATATGTCTTCTTTCTGCTCTGATGAACATGATCATCATGTTTAATGAGAAGTTTAAAACCTCTTTTGTATTTAGGTAATTCTATCCCGGATCTATTTGGAAAGGAGATTAGTGGATTGAGAACAGTTGACATCCTTATCACCTGAGTGGGAGCACAAAGTTATTTAATCTTCATGAAATTAGAACCTATAGTGGTTACCCTGTCTCCTCATATTCGTTTACAAACGATCATGTGATTTCCGGTTTGTTTCAGGGGATAAACATGTTCGAGTTATGAACAAACCAGTGTCAGTCATCTTGTGATTAACAGTTACAAATTTAAAATGTATCTGTGCTATTACTTCTATGGCAATGCACACTGTATCAACAGCAGTTTACACTGACAAGACCAGTCCAATGATAAATCCCTAACACCAGGTTGTGGTGAAAATGATGTTAACGCTGATTTGAAAACTTGTGACTTTATTGCAACTGTTACGCAATATTAGTAAAACAAAAAGGTTGTTTGACAAACATAGCAAAGCATGCAACCCTTTGAGTCAAAATTGTTGTTGCAGAATAAAATATAAGAAATGGTCAAACCAATAAATTATGGTGCCGAAATATATATTGTGTAATGCCACTAACACGATTCCCCTGAAGTTGATCACCAAGTTTTATAAGTCGGACAAAGAAATCCACCCATACTGTGAAAAATCTGATTTATGAACATACTTAGGCTCGGTATGTTTCATATTACTCTAGCACAATGGTGTTGTCCATCTATATGTCACTCTGGCAGTCTAATTCTGTACGCCCCACTAAAAACTGAACACCTGAGAACTATTGTTGGAAAAAGGGCTTTCCCAAACTTATTCAGTTATCAGACTGCTCACATCTTCCTTCGATGTGACAGGTTTACTTAGAAGCGCTCGAAAATTATAAAGCTGGTAGTGACACTTATATCAAGAATAACGTAAACATTTTTGTAGTTAACAGTACGGTTTACAAAGTCAAATTGCTACCTGATAACTCTATCGACTGGTCGTCAGTGTTACAACTTCATAATCAGCTGGTGAATACTGTTGTATAGATAGTGGAAACGTACACCGTATTTCGGTAATATGCCATTGGACAAGGGGGTTAATTTCTATAGACTGTTTTGATTCAAACTGCTTAGACAAAAGTACACTATTTTCAACGATCATTTGCAGTGCTTTTAGACTCACAACAACACGTGAAGCTCCGGAGAGAACATATAATCCCACAATTTAACCCGCCCTTGATGTGGAATAACGTACGGGACAGTACACTTGAGCAAAACCATGGCTATTTTCTATTTACCAGTCTAGCCGCATAGACAAATGCGTGATTCATTTGGTTTGATAAAAGTGCTCACATGTTGGTTATTAACTATCACCCTCTAAGCTTAAAAAAAATCAAAAAACGTTACTGTGTATCTGGCGTTCGGTGGCTCAGAACACTAACACAATATACTTCCTGTGATTCTGACAAGTAATACACCACTGTCCTACAATACCGAATTGTAGCGGTTAAAATACAGTCAACAGTGAGCAAA
>JTDE01000929.1:59744-74844 GCA_014338405.1 Paragonimus skrjabini miyazakii
TTGGAGTTAACAGACAGTAACTGTTTCTTCTCTCGAGGCGATCGGGCAACATGACCACTACTCAAAAGTGAAAGTGGTTGAACGTTCACATATGATAATTCGGTCGTGCTTAATGTGAGGTCAATGGCGCAGTGGTAAACACGGTTGCCTCATGAACAGGGTGACCGGAGTTCTCGTCTTAACCGTGGCAAGGATATGCACTAATGACGAGCTCTAATGAGAACGAAACTCGAATCTAGTGCTTCTGGTGTTCGAAAGGGGCCGACTGGAAAGTCTGTGGGAATGCGACAGCTGCGATCAATTGTGAGTGATTTTCAATCCATATGAATAGACGTTGCATTTCACAGTTTCGAACAATTCTGCAAAGAAAATCCTGAACGGTGAAAGTTTGTCAATATAACAAAAAAAGAGTGATTGTGCATTAACTTTTCTCCAGTGTTTTTAACTATATCCGAAACCAGATTGTACAGAGTAGCTAAGAGACAATGATGGGACCCATCTGTAGAGGTTTCCGTGCGTAAACGGGTACATGCACACAAGAACGCCTTGGGAAGAACGGCACTTAACATTCATGGAGACTGAGTAGGAGAGCCATTTACAATGCGGCACTGAGCTCAATTCAGTTTTTGATAAGAGCCTTTGCCAACCAATTTGACGAGTTGGGATGGCTTAGTTCAATGTCTGTCTTCAGCTCGTCCTGTTCCAGACGCATGGTGTGGATTGTTTCATCTCGCTGGCTTCACCTTAATTTGTCAATATGTCTAGTGTTCTGCAGCTGGATAGTGCTTATCACATCGAGGATTGTGATTTTCACTCAACGAGTTTAATTCCGCCTGTTCGTCACTCAGTGACATTATATGAAAGAAGGGGCCGTTGGACTTCAACAAAACAAAGCTGATCGTGTTAGCTAATTCAGGCTTGGATTTTGTCAGTATTCGACTGCTGGAAAGCCGACAGCCACTAAGTTAATGCGCTCAGTACGACGGTTTTATGGAAGTTGCCCTCTGAATAGAAGAGAGCGATGGAAAATAATGCATCTTATACGTTTGGAGTCAGAATTGTGGTTGGGAAAATGAGAGGCAATTCACACTGGGCAAACTTAAAAACACATTGGTGAGTATGCTATTCTAATCAATAAATTGGTACCAGGATCGTTAGAATAATAACATTTTCTCCAGTCGTTGCAGAGTGCAGAAGTTCGCCCATGACTTTGGGTATAAAACCATTTTAAGGCGGACATATGAAAGCCGCATTGTACCATTCCGATTACTGCACCATGAACATCTATCCATCTTTCAAGAATCAGATTATCCGCAGTTTTAAGTGTCACACATTAGTAAAACTTTCGAGTAATTTGTCAGTCGAATCTATCATTTCGTTCTCTCGGGGCGGTCGAACTGGCAGAGAATTCTGTTCTAATTAGCCATCTTCTAACCAAGTGCCTCGTTTGCAAGTGTGTGTGTTAGTGTGTAGGCATTCGTTATGGCCACGCTTCACAAAAGAAGTGTCCATTTAAACCTGGGCTCTGCAGACCAAAATGACAATCGGTGACATAATGACCTTGATCGAAAAACAGTGATAAAATATAGAAAAAGCGTATACTGAAGTACGCGCAAAACTGCTGCCAGGATTACAAGCTTCACGTGGTAGTGTATAGTAAATGAACAAGGAGTGGTAGTTCAAACTATATGTTCAACTGAGCACGTATTTTAAAATTATTTGAGCTTGATCTTGTTGTTTTTAACTCCACGATAACATTACGTCAAAGCTAGAATAAACCAAGAAATATACAACTTTCACACAAAAACAAATGCAAACATATTTCGTTATTTCTCAATGAATATCTGAAATGTAGGAGAAGCGGCTTGCTTTCAAGTTTTATTTTCACACTTCCAAAGATGGAAATAAACAGCGGACCTGAGCAACTTTCCCTTAATCTCTTCAAAAGGTTGTTGAAAATGAAATTAGCTGCAGATTAATGGATAATCGTAACAGGATCTACACTACGTCATTTCTGGAATGTGTAGTATGTCAGTGTGTATTTATATGGAATATCCAAGTTCGCCTGACGTTTTAGTCGATGTGTGTGTGTGTGTCAGTGTGTGTAAAATAACGTTTTTGTTAAGGTATTAGACTTTGTTCCACAATTACGTGGAAACATCAAAACATTCTGTCGCAAATGACAGAAGCTGCTCTCGGTTTTGTTCACTGAACGATTGTTTACTTATTGCTCTCTCTCTAAAAGTCGTCAGTTTCTGTGCATCCCAAACCTCCCGAGTAATCTAGTAGAATTTCTCCTAGTATTTTATGGAAGGAAGATTTGCCATTCCTCCGTAACATAATCTGTACTGTAATATGTTTTCCTGTTCAATGGGAGACTTTCCTTATCTCCACCATATGATTTGCAGATTTCACGGATTCTGCTATACTGGTCTGAATTATTTCTTGCCTGAGCATATAAATAATACCCTTTATATACCTATGCACCAATAATGCTAAATTTTACTATGCATCAGAGTGGAGCACAAGAAAGATAGAGTATAGTCGTACAAATAAAATAATCAAGAACAGTTTAGTTTGTCTTCGGTACTTAGAGTGTATTAGTCCGGCTTTGACTGTTCTCATCAAGTTTGAACCAAAATTGTTTTGCTTATTGACAAATAATAGTGATTTTGGTTAGTGTAATTTTAACGATATTCATAGTAGGTTACAGCTGACACGTCCACGCAGATATATCATCCAGCTTTTTTCAATGACCTCACGATTAGCACCAAGGAGACGAAAAATCCATATTGTGGGTTGTGCGGAAATTGTGAGGTTTACGGAATTCATGAAAATTTAACCCATCGTACGTTATACCATCAGTCCTCTTTAGCTAACAGTTCAATGTGCAAATTCCAGTCAGATCCAGAGAATTAAATCTGACAACGTTCGTGCAGCTACCTCAAATGTTGATTATAAGCTATCGGAACGGTAGGGATACTACATTTTAATGTATCTACTAAAGAGCAGCCGGATCTACAGATCTCTGGATAGCAGAATATCACGGAGGAATGTCGACTAACTATTACAATGAAAGGCTCAAATTCATCCAATGTCACAACGACCGTGTATCGGCAGTTACTGAAATAACCATTGGTTAGCATTCGCCAAGCTGACATATGTTAGCGTGTAATTCAAACTTCCAGAGGAGTGGATTAAGTGCAGAAAACTGTAACATAAGTTGCACACTGCTTAAGGATCGAAAATGAAAACACTCATTTAGAGAGGCGAAAGAACTAAGTGAAACGGACTCCTTCGGCGACTTATCACACGCTTGTCTTATAATGACCTCACTATTTTGAGGACCAGGATGCAAATTCCAGTCCCAAGGAGGACATAAATTTTGAGCCTTAATGACAGCGACGTTCAAGTTTACTGTGTCTATAAAAGAGAATCAATTGGAATGTATTTGAATGTAAGTACTACAACTAACTGTAAGTTGTGTACACTACCTTACAGTTCAACTCCCAAATTGTCACCAGTTTCTTCAGCTCTGTAAGCCCAATGTAGTTTCAGAACACAGGTGGTTTTCGGTCCATTACGTAAAGCCTTGTTTCATTATTGCCTGGTGCATCACTTTATGTTCCATTTATCTTGAAGTGCACTTAAATAGATCTTCAGTGATCCCGACCTTGACTCACAGAACAGTGACGAAACACTGAATTTAGCAGGGATATGTTTCACCCGGAAAAGTCTAAAAGGGTATAAGTAAGATTTTTGACTCGAATACTTGTTGTTTTTCTTACCGGGATACAACTGAATAGAAGTTTAAGGATATGGAGTTGGATCAATGATCAACAACGATTGGTAGACGATCTGTAAGTAATCGTTACTAAAAAACGCGCAGACAAATGGTGTTTCACCTCAAATGTGATTGCAGCCTACTGACTAGCTAGGACTACGTCATTTTTGTGAGAATCATGTCAGCAGAACGCAGACGAGGAAGCACATTTTAAGCCAACTGCTACAGATCCATGATGCACGTTGTCTTTTCAGGAAGATGACGATTATAATTAACCAAACCGATATCCGTGCACAGCCAGCCAGTATACTCCTAATGTAGGCACATAAATGTTCACAAGGTATGCATGTATTTTCTACTGAATACTTTATCAGTGTATGACTGTGTTCCACTAATTTCCCGTTCATTCGTTTATTTTCTGTTACACGCTGTAATCAGTAAACTCTGCTCACACTTGCGACCGTTTGTTCTACCTCGAGTATTATACTATAGTGCAATTTATACTCAAGATGAGCCTTTTTCTGGCAGTTACTAACAGTGAATGGAAGAACGTAGACCGTATGATAACGCAACTAAACAAAGGGAGAGGACGGACTACAGAGTTTAACAAGCTATATTAAAGCGTAGGATGCGAGTGGGTTTCTAATCAAGTATATTGGCGAATCCCTTGCTAGTCAGGTTCGGTGTACGTTTACTCTTTAAATACTCCCTATACAAAACGTCTAAGGGTCCAACTCTGGAGGAGACAAGCCAAAGTTTTCACTTACGCTAAACGTTGGTTTACCCATACGCACGCTTTTGAGTATACAAAGACTAAGATGACCGACCCGCACCAAACTGTGGCTAGAGGTCTAGATGAGGTCGATCTAATTATCTCTTGAGGGATGTCAAGGGAACCGATATTAGATATAAACCTGAAAGCCAAAGTGTGAACCCTATGCTTTATACTGCTGTGGTTTACTATGCAGTTAGTCGACAATAGGTGTTGTGACAGCAAAAGACGCTTGGCTTGCGAAGTTGTTTATTATCTGAAAAACAACACAGGCTATGCTAAAACATAGAACGACGAACGCGTACACGGATGACGTGCATTCACACACATACTGGGCAGCAGTACGTTGTCGTTTTTCCTGGTGGCATGTCCCCCATAGTGTGTACAATTTATTCCAATAGTCGGTCCTAGCGTTAAGAATTGCCCTTTAGTTCTCGATTGTATGCACCATACTACTCACAAACGAAGCCGCCTGTTATGCAACAACAGTATACTTTACCAAACAAGCCCGTCGGCAAGTATATCCGATTGTGATAGTTATAACTAACTGTGTGCAGGGGGCTAGTTTTCAAATTTCAAACGCCTTACTTCTCGTCAGTTGAATGCAACGTGTGGACAAGTGGGCACAAAAGTCTCGCTCATGACTCTCTGGCATCGTGTTGGTTTCGAAATAAGCTGTGTTAAGCCTTTCAAACCTATAGGGAGAAGACGAGTGGTAGTGAGTGTAAGGACGTTTGGATAAAGCTATTGTCATGTAATCACGTCTGACACGAATACTGGAACAACATACTGTCAAGTATGTGCAGTTAGCAGCCCGTGAATTTGGGTCAGGAGGCTAGTAGTGTGATTTTCCTCTCCATCATTTATCAACTAAGTAGAATGTGGATATCCTTGACCGATCCAGATATGATCGTAGAATTTCTCAGTATGATTAAACATGAGAAGTTTGTCTACACAGTTTTCCGTCCATTTCACACCATAAGCTAACAGAACGATTTAATAAACGTTCACCAGTGTTTAGTGGAAATGGTCTGCTGTCAGACGACCCGGCATATGGAGCATTTCGTGAGTCGAGGTTATATTCTCTCACGTCTGTCCGCTATGCATTGGGAATTGGCTTAATATCCATACCTCCACTAGACACTTAATTTTTCTGGACTACGTGATACTTGCACCCGTCACTCTTATGACAAATTTGATAAGCGTCCAATTATTCTAATATAAGAGAGAAAACCGTAGGTTCATGTGCATTAGTGAGATCAGAATATTGGACACGGTTTCAAGATGTGAGGTTTCACAAAGTCTTCCCTGAAGGGTTATGGTAATTTGTGCAATTTGACCACCGCTGCACAATTTACACAAATTAATTCCGTCGTGCATTAAATTTCAAGCGTCCCGTTCGCACACACAAAGATTTAAATTGAAATTGGTATTGTGGCAGGTAGCGTGATACTGAGGGCGTTTTTCGCAAAAGAACGGATCATACTTGGAGTCGCTTGGAGTAGCTACTGACTTAAGCAGTGGTAATTTTGTTCACACCTGTTGGCGGTTACTACAGTTAATTACAGTCTTAAAACAGAATCACTGTTTAGACGTTCCACTATTTATTACGGCTTAAATTGGTCTTTGTTTGAACGCAATTTAAAAAGCTCCTTATTTCCAGCCACACAATGTTAACTTTCGTTTATGACGACAGTATTAATCTCTGATTACTTGTGAACAGTTGTGCTTAATCTATTAATACACTCACAATTTTATTGTCAGTTATATCAATATTGATTGTCAGGATATAAGAAGCCGCTCTCTTATCAGAAAACGTTCGCTTATCTCACCCTTACGATACAAACAAACTGAACTCAATTTGATGAGCTCAGCTAAATTCTGGGGTAAATTTCTGCATGACCAAAATGCAGGTTGATTATTGACTGGGTGATATAAATAGATAAGTCTTCCAATTCCGTAAAAGTCCATCGAAGAAATTTGACATACATTGCCCACAAAAAGTTGTTTGAAAAACGCGCGTACCTTGAATTGCGCGTATACAAATTAAACGGAAAATGCGAAGATAGATTTTGTGGCTAAAAACATCGCTTACGTTTGTTCACATACTTCTCATTAGGATCACCATTCCAAACAGCCTCTTCGGAAAAGACATTAACCTTGAAGTTCTCTCTTGTCAGAGCTTAACAGTGCCTAATTTTGCCACGCCCAGATATTAGAATTCCGGTCTTGGTTTTATGAAGCAACCATGTAGACCGCTGCTCAGCTGGTTTCATAATAGGCACAAGTGAACTACCGTGTTGAACTACTGATCCACTTTATCTGTTAAGTACTGATCGGTTTGCCTCAGAAGCAAATTCATTCTTAGCTTCACATGCACTAGTTTAAGGTATGGAGAGTTCGTGGTCCATGAGTACATTAGTGAGAAGCATTATGGGTTAATTATTAGTCCGGTTTAGTGACATGATTGCTGTTTTTGTTTGAATGAGTCATCTGTTTAGTATTGATGGTAACTGAATGGAGGCAGTGCAAGTTGTAGATCCTTCCTTGAGCTCTTACATTCAATCATGTATTTGAGTTCAGAGGCTTGGGTATCTTACTAGTCCTTGTTTGAGAATAGACCAAAGGTTTACAGTAATATGTTCTCTTTTATTTTTGTACTAGAGTTTGTTCTTCTTATCATGCTAATGTAGAAAGTGATCACTAAATATTCACACACTACTGGAGAGAACACTCATGACAGTGAGCTCACGGTGACCACAACTTTTTAAGCGTTTCCTTGATAATATGAACTCAGTCGTTTTTGAAACTTGCTAAAACTGTCGGACAGAAATCGAAAACTGCATACAAGAATACTGAAATGATTTCAAAATCAGACTTCGTGATCGTTGCCCATGAAAGCTGATTATGACGTAAACTGTGCTCATCTAAACACAGCATGATATTCATTTGAAATCAGTGATCTGAAACGAAATCGCTATGGCTGTAAACACCGAGCAAACTTCTGAGTAGATGCGTATGGGACAGACGCTTTCCATTGTAGATCGTGAAATGATGTTCGCATGAAACATAAGTGGTTTAAAAATTGCCATTACCTTCATTGTCAACTCTTGTAGTCCTGCGCACAACAATGCAACATGTCTAAATCACCTGATGTCATTGTGACTGCTGGCGGCTTCTGTGGCTATACGTTATCAATCTGGAGCAAACTTGATGAACTAAGTCCATCTACACAATCTTGGCGTGAATAAGCCATGCATCAATCGTATAAATTGACCTGGCTACGAAGCGACTAATGACTTTGATTCCTAACTCGAAAGGTTGCCAGTACGAACTTCAATCAAGTAACCTATTCTAGTTTATATGTTCAAGTACGTACGAAACCAGTCATTGAATGTCGGCATTGTTCCCTTCATTCTCTGGCAGCCTTTGAGTTTGTATATTATCGATAATGGTTACCAGGTTATCCGTTAGTTGTATGCAAGTGGTTACCAAGTCAAATTATCCATTGAACTATCGAATACGTATCAGGTCAAAATTTATCTACTAGTGAAAAGGATATGTGGTTGACTCGAACCAAGAGGCGAACCAAAAATATAACTTTCACAGTGGTGTGTGCACTTGCTTTTTTGTATGCGTACAACTAGTAGAATACTTAGGTACTTACGAACTCACCTATATTTGGGTGTATCAAGGATTTCAGTACTCGAATTTCTCTGGATAACTGAAGGAAGTGAATGGAATATCACGTGATATAATAATTGTTAACAGAAAAAAAATATGTAATTGGTAAGAAACATTAAAAATGCTAGTCTTACGTTTCAATGTGCGTACACATGCACACGCAGATTTTGTTCCTTTTTAATTACGTAATTTGAAGTTATATATTCATCTACATAAAAACGAATAAAGCAAATTGTTATTGTTTGTGCTACCATGTTGATCGTCTGCGTGATCGTTGACAAATACCGAGTCATTCACACAGTCAACAGTTATGATTTGAACATACAAGTGACATTCAAAAATTCTGCTAGTTCACCATACTTCTGTCGAGCTCGACACGCTGACCAACGACTACCCAAACAATGGACAGTAGAAGACGAACTGATTAGTCATATTCACATCTGCCGAAATCAAAAGCTTGTGAGAAATCTAGAATGTATAATTCAGTGATGACAAGAATACTCCTACTATATAGAATAATGGTTGCTCAATCTACACACGTAGTACAATCATAGCGACCGGAAGAAATGGAGTGAATTTTCTTGATCACACTACAAACCTTTGAGACTATCAAATCCACTTCTAACCCTATCAAGCGGATGCCCACTTAAGGTTGTTTTTGTTCCGGCCTGTCGAAGTAATCTTCCTAGGCGTATTAAAGTCTTCTTACAAAACTCGTTACATATCTGAGCTAGCTTTTACACTACACTTACTAACAAGATTCCCAGGATCGTGCAGCAGTGGATGTTTTCTCTTCTAAGATCAGTGTAATTGCACGGAAATAAACGGAATTAAAACATATCACCGATGCACACTAGTTACATGTAGTGCATAGTCGGTGTAGTGAACTTCCGTAACTCATAATCGCTGTACGAGAGGGGAAGCACTAAAGTTTTCATGAAAAGTCCACATTGACTACTTTGTACGTTTACAGTCTGCCATGTGCAGCGCAAACTAACCACAGAAACACACTGTTCCTGTAGTGCACTCTGCCGTGCCTCTGTGTGCGTGCATTCTGTTCTCGCCATTGATCGGCTAGGTGACTTAAAGAACACCGGTTTTTTCAATTCATTGACTTTCACACAAGCCTGCATGTCCATCAGGACCTTCTCTTACTAGACAGCACATGGCGAACGATGCTAATTGTCGGCTGTTTTGTTGTCCAAAAGTGTATTATGTGCTGCATTCAGTCACATCAAACGAGATGTGACGACGTTACTAATGCATGCTGATTCAACAAATATTCCGTCAAAAGTTTCGCATAGCCTGTAGTCAAGTTAGCCTATACACGTTTGGGTCATTATGACTGAGATCAAATTGATAAAAGACGTAACTCTGCCGTACGCTTTGTGGTGTCGATTAAACCTACATTCCAGTACATGACAGTAAACTTAATCGAGCAGCCTGCCATGAAAACTTCAGTATCTATCACAGTTTCTAATGTATAGTAGTAGTCATGTCATTTTCCTTATACAGCTGCTTTCTCTGAAGTTGACTGTACTGGTAGTATTTCGCTGTGTACGTCTCTGATCTCTGAGAAAGGGGCTGACGTAAGCTAATTGCCTGCTTAAAATTTGACAAATCTATTCTCGACGACTTTATGCACTCTTGTACTACGTACAGTTGTCGATGCACAAAGACGTTCAAATATCCCACTATGACTGGTTTATTTATGATACAATAGTTTCTGATCAAAACTTGAGGAAGGTTTCAGATTCAGCTCATCAATTTCTTATCTGTAAATCGGGCCAGAACTGACCTATCACTGGTTTCACAACAGGGTGATTGGAATCGGACGCACATCCTGCTGCTAGCTACTTGTACCTTTGTTCTAGCCCATTAGAATGAGATGATTAACTGTCTGCGTTTTTAATCCGTGGCTATTGTGATAGGAATTAACTAGAGAAGTTATGACTGGGATCTGAGTTCATTTGCAAAAGACAACCACTTCACGTTTACTTTTGAAAAAACTCATTCGGTGGTGTTCAGTATTAATCAAAATCACTGGTTATCGGTGCTCTGCTTAAAAATGCTAAACAATTTTCGTATGAAAATTGTCTAAGTTGTAGTCAAGGACTGCTACACTGATAAAATAATAGACCATATGTGATGTACATTTGACTCAACTGCAATTGATTCAGTCCGCTAATGTTAACGGTCCTCAGTTTAATTAACTGAACCAAGGAGTAGATAAGTTAACGACAATCAGCACCGATCATAACTCTGCCTGGTCTGGCCACTATCCATAATCTATACATTTCGCATCCCTAGCTAGAAAAAATAAGGGTGTTTCAGAGATCCGTTTGGAAGATTATGATGAATACTCTAAACAAGTCGTTTAAAAGTAGATCGACGAATACCATCTATTGCACACTCACGACTACTTGATAAATTTGCGGACCCTAAGCTGAAATCAATATTAGCTGTGTCATTTCACGGTTTTGCTGACAACTACGACAATCTATACGATATCTACCGGAGTGCCTTTGCTATGAATTTGAACTGGAAGTATCCGCATAGCCCAAGCATTTTATTATGTGCGAAGTTGATCATGAGAATCTCAACACCATTGAGAATAACTCTGTATCTTTGTTTACGATATTCAAGGTTGGATTTAAATGCAGTTGCATGCAAGCGCACAAGCAACCAGTAAATATAATAGATAAGCCTTTCATACATGAGTGAATCGCCCACCACGGAATATGTGCAATAGAGCGTACATATATGGTTGATGTCAAGACTTCCATCAGGGTCACCAGGGACCATGCGATAAACCAGATAGGCCGTCTTATCGTGAAGGCAGACGTAGTTAGCCTATGGAACTCACTGTTCAGTATACAGAAAAAATATGAACACTTTTCGCGGAACGCAAATGGACTGAGAAAAACATATCTGTATACTGATAAAAAACGTGAATGCAAGCCAGTTATGATAGTCACTTTTAGGTGTGAAGTTTTTTTTAAAATGTGGGTTATCCACTGTTTCACTATTTACTTCCGTCAACTTACAAACCATCCTAGTCAGTTTATGAAACGGTTGCTTACGGCGTCGACCACACAGTCCATCATAAGTTTGTGAATTGTATTCAAAGAACTTAACGAGTTGATCTTTCGAGTAATACCTCGCATAACTGATTGTATCAACCACACTATATTGTAATTATGTTGGTGGTTTTATGACTCTAGAGGAAAAACTGAATTTGACGTAAATTTAACAGAGATTTCGAAAATCTGTTCGCTCACTTTTATGCGGCAATTTTCGTTCAAAGTAGTCTTGTCAATCATTTTGATGGCCACCTAGAGAATTGGAAGCAAACATCAGAATAATTCATCAGAATTTTCACACTTTTCGTTGACTCTAAAAAATCATTTTTGGACAGTTAGACTTCCAAACATGCAACCTCAAAATATACACAGGTTTAAAAATTGCTAACTCCTCTCTCTAACGTATGAATAGTCATTATTATGCAAGGTGCACTTTTCCATAACGTATGTAGTAGTTTTTATGATTGTATTGTGTACACGTAATTGCCATTTTACACCATGCCAATAATTGACTATAGGTGTACGCATTACTAGACAATAATTCAGTGTCCGACCAGTACTCTAATGAAGGCACATGATTTTCTCAGTTCATTCTTACCGGAATACTTGGAAAATTCAGTGAACCTGTGGGTTTTTTTACGCAAAGATCGCATTTAAATTTCACGTGTTTTACCAGTCCAAATAAGGAAACGATAAGTTGACGTTTGGAGCCAATGCGATCATTTATATACGAATAGGGATTATATCGTGATAACATACCTAAACGTTTCGATGTGTTACATTGTATAAGCATTACAAGTAATAAGTAGACTTAAGCTGATTTCCTTGATTGCTCGTCGTAAATATTTTAACAAAATATAGAGCAGTTAGTCATGTGACAGTCAACAAAGTTGTGCACGGTTCTGGAACAGAATTCCGACGGATGAACTCCTGACAACTCATAGTCCACATAGTTATCTATAGATAAAACACTTTGAGGTTAACATAGCAATAGTCAAAATCGAAATAGGTGACATTTCTGGCACAATATTATACGGTCGATAAATATTACGAATACAAGTTAACATATGATCAATTCATATGAGTGTGATGGCGCAAGTAATCTGAGATGATCCATTTATAGAACAGGGTTAACTTGACAATCTTTTCTGATTAAAGCAAACCACAGTTCTCATTCGGTATACGTTATTCAATACCGGAATTTACTAGAGTTTGCTGACATTGTGCGAGAGTGACGACAATCTCCGATTAACTACTACCCGTAGAATTGTCAATATTATTAGACCAACTTCGATTAAGGTCACCAGTCTGTTTCCTGTTGATGGTCCATATACACACTATGAATAGTAGCTGATATGTTGGGTTTTAAGACCCACTCTCCTACAGCGTACTGACTGCAACTCAATGTTGCCTGTGCACATTACCCGTGGTTGAGTAGACATCGCAATCTTCATTGTTCTGCCAAGGGAACAATGTGAATATTTGTTGAGGTAAACTGGCACACAGGATCAACGGAATCGATGTTGTCCAGTTTAATCTCCAGCTGGGTTGAGGTCAATGCACAGTAATATGTCTGTCGAGCTATTCTGGACAGAATGTTTAATACAATACTGCCTCAGAAAATACTCGCTAACTTAGTACCGGTGAACACCTATTGGCGAGAGACAAAAGTTCTCTTCCATTTTTTTAAATGGCTGTATGGCAGTTAAGTAACAATGAGGAGCACTACTATGCTACTGGCCTCGAGAATAATGTCATTAAGAGAAATAAAATGTTTTTGAAAACGAACAGTAACGGAAAACATTGTGAACCTATGTCGTGCACCGAAAACAAATGTTACTACTGCAGCCACAACATTCTGAATAGGTTTTGCACAGACAGCGGACAGGACGTACATGGAGGACCGAAATTTTCCGCTAATCACAACAGTGCTATAATGTACATTGCCCACATTATGAGCACATAGTTAGTTTTTGGTCTAATACATGAGTTAGGCCGAACAGAATGTAGTCTTTTTATAAACTCAAATCAGAACCAATGGAATAAATTTACCTAACACTATTACAACAATGTTACGCGTGATCTACGATCACATGGTATGATTGATAAGCATTAAAAACATTGAGCATGGAGTATTCAAAGCAAATTTTATTTTAATTTCTTTGTATGAAGCAGGATGGGAGGGGGGAGATACATTGATATTCAGGAACGAAGCCGAATAAATGTGACCCAACTGGCTTTTGCCGAGAGATCAGTAGCCGAATTACTGTCTATGTTTGTCATAATCATTTTTTCGACAAACTGCATTAACTCACTAAGAATAACCAACATTTCTTCCCGTCACGCTACGTGCTGATATCAGCTTATCGGACACAAAAATAGGCGTATGTTATAAAAATCCCTCGCAAACACTATGTTTTTGTCGTATGGCATATGCAATGTTGACTGATCTTTGCTGAATATAACTCACTTATTGAGCTATCCTTTATCAGCTGGTCAGGTTAGAATAAAAACGTTCTGGTCTAAATCGCCTTTCCTAGAGCTCACCAACAGTATATATCAGCATCTGGATCCACAGTTGAAATTCGATCATGAAAGTTTAACTGTATAGGAGATGTCTTATAAAATGTGTGGCTGGTATTCAACCTGTAACGATTAGACCCTTAAAACAATAGTCGAAACTTACTGAATAGAGTCATTGAGGCCTACAAATTTAAACTCATCAAAATCTCTTGACGTGATATTACCAGAGGGTTTCACGAGGCAGCTATAGCTTCATTTTCCGAAATGGTTAAATAGTTTAAATTTATCTTTTGCCACTGAAACTAAGTGACTGGTTTTGATGTTGTACTCATTTCAGCCACAACGAGACTCGACCTTGACAAGATGTGACTATTTGCACATCTCATGAGAGTGAGAGAGATTGAGATGGCAGTTACTTGACACCCTACTTTAACCTATATCTAAGTTGTTTGTTTTCAAGGTGTAGGCAACTTAATTTTGAAAGCTTGAACATACACGTAGCTAGATTTAATAGTTAGGTCCTCTTTCTGCTTGTATTTTTCTTTTTAACCAGGGCTTGCTTTTTTCATAATTGTGTGGTAGTTAAGCATCAGGGAAAACCGCTGATTTATTGCAGCCTATGACGAGCATCATTATGTCTACTGTGAGATGATGGGGCTCCAAACAAACATGTGGGTCGGGGCACAGGTAAATAAATCTGAATGAAACAATGGTACCACCTAATGTTTGACAGATAAGTCTGATGTAGCACGTTACAGTGTCCACTTTTGTGCAAAAAAGTGAATTAATAGGATAAATTACTGGATACTTCTTTATTACTAGTGATATGATACAGAAAGTCAATGAAATGTTTGCAACAAAGCCAAATACACTTCGTGTCATGACCAGTTCGAAAAAGCTAGTTTAACCTCGTTCTTCCATTTTGTTTCTGGTTATCAGTGCGTTCCTTCTTCTTGCTCTCTAACAGTGAATTGAAACAGGATGAGTACAAGTTATCCTCTTCCAGCTGGGTATTGTCTTCCAACTATGCAGTGTAGCCGTAGATCCTAACATCCCTGCACATGTGTTGATACAGTTTGCGCTAGAGGTTCTAGAATGAGTCTAGTGGAGAACCACATGTTAGGTTGTCCAAACCACATACTCTGAAAAGATGACACTATGTTCTGGCAATATGGGGCATATGTAATGGAAACGTAATTACTTTTGCCTTAGTGACGGGCTGAATAACAGTAAAGAAAACCTATTCACAGTGTT